>VXBZ01000022.1:104880-154237 GCA_013399135.1 Heliornis fulica
GGGGGATTCATTATTTGCAACATCAGTCTCCCAAGGCAGCTGCTAGGCCTACTGAAGTCCTGCTTCCCAGGAAGTGACCAGACATCACCTGCTGATGGGAAGTAGAGGATATTTTTCTTTTCTTCCACTTTTGACCTTTGCTTTCGTTTTGTTAAACTGCACTTCTTTTTACCCGTGAGTTTTTTCCCACCTTATTTTCCCTCCCGCCATCCTGCTAAGGAGTGGAGTGATAGAACAGCTTGGTGGACACCTGGCCTTCAGCCAAGGTCAACCTACCACAACATTTTAGCTATCCTTCCAGAGGAGATGAAAGTAGTGTGCTACACTGTGTAACAAAGCAGGGTTTGGACAGAAATGACATGGCATATTTTAGTTTCTGTTCATGCATCATTTGCTTTATTTTGAGAAACTCTGTCCTTTCCCTTGGTAACAGCATAGCTATATGAACCATAAAAAGAAACTTTAGTTACCATTCAAATATGCTTGCTGTCCTACTAAGTGGGGAATGTTATCTCTCTCTCTCTCGGATACTTTGGTTTCTGAAGGTTAAGGTCTTGGGGATTCTGCCAGGCTGGCAGACAGTGTATCCTTTCAGTCATAGGGGTGTTACTCACTTCTGAAAGAAAAATCTTATGAATAACTCTATAACAAACTCACCTTTTTCTACAGAGCAATATAGTAGCCCTGTAAGCGGACAAATGGTTCCTTTGGGATGTACTCCCCCACAAGGATGTTCATGATCTTACAGACATTGCCTACACTATAGTGTTTTTTTTTTCTTTTTTTTTTTTTTTAATGAGGTATAAGAATGGTAGCATGCTAGGTTCTCACTTCAGTACTTTAGCAGAGCAATGTATTTCCCCAGCTGATCTAGCATGCTCCCAGCTTATGTGTTTCCTTACCTCCCATGTCACATTCCTGATCCACATATCTAACCTCTAATCGTAGCTAAGGGCAAACAAGGGTAACTGTTAGAAAATGAATAAGCAGCAGGGCTCTGAGCTTAGTTTATGAGGAGAAGCTGCATTGCCTAACTGCTTTTCTCACTTTCCTGGTCCTGTTTAGTTTTCAGGTGAAAGACACAAAAAAAAAAAAAAAATGTGACCTGCAATGGAAAAATCAGAAGGGATGATATAACACAGATATCGTGGTGTTTCCTAGAAAGAAAAATTATATGAAGAGACTGATTCTAAAATATTTTAAAACTGCAGGGTATAACATTTTTCCTCTGCCAGACAGATTTTGATAACTTTTGTTTAATCTTACAGGTTTGTTAGGATCCTGGGAGCAGAGGACTACTGCAAGGTGGGGTAACACACAGATTCTCACTGATGTTCCAACTAGTCTATGTTGTTTCCTTTATCAGGGATTTAATTTAACATCATGGTGGGTGTTATATATAAGGGAGAAGAATTTCACACCAAGTGACTTGCAGCTGGAATTATTTCTACTAGCAAAAATGTGCTTTTTTAAAGCATGTCTCTGATTTTCCCAATATATCCACCATTGGAGTCGAACAGCTCCTGTCCTTTCCAGCTAGACTTTTTGTGAGTGTGGCAAGTAGCCTGAAAGCAATTTCTCTCTCTCACTATTTGCTCCCACCTCACTGATTTCTGCTTAAGGCAAGAGAACTCTCTGAGCTATTAAAGACAGATGCTCAAATAATCAAATATCTAACCAGCTACAAAAAATAATTTCAGCTATAAGCAAGCATAATTTCCACCTCCTTTTCCAGAAATAGGAGAAAAAAAATGTGTTTTCAAAATGAAAATGAAATTGCCTAACCGTATGCACTTTCACTTTCCAAAAGTAATTATTGAACTGCTTAACTCTGCAATTTAAAACCTCCTGCCGTGCAAAGCAGGTATAGAAAAAGCCTAATGAGGAAGACAACTCTTTTCTCAAAACCTGCAAGGACTGGTTTGAAGGAAGGATTGACTACAAAAGCCTGCTTTTGTGACTGAGCCTCACCTTGTCCGAGCTGTGAGGCTGCACTTCCTGGATGCTGCTTTGGCTACCACTGGTACCTTTGTGTTCTCCCCTGATACCAATGGTGAGGAACGGAGTTCTTGAGAGGAATAGCACACAGTCTCAAAAGAAGCAAACCCCTTTACCTCCTTCTCGTTAATCAATCAGTGAGAGGTTTAGGGTTAAAAAAAGAAAAAACACAAACCAAAAAAACCAAACCACAGAACAAAAACCACCAACCCCCCAAAAAGCCCCTTATATCTAGTGTAAGAGTGGTTTCTGAAATCTTGAAATAGTTGATATCAGAATTTTAGAAGCAAATTGCAAAAGCAAATTCTTATAAGACAATTGGAAACTTGGTACATAGGTCATCAGTCTCTCTCAAATGGTATAAATATCATCAATAGCAAAAGAGAACACTGTTCAATAACAACATGCTCCAAACGTTTGTAGGCATGTATTTTACAATTCCCCGAATACATCAGCATATTCTTTACTTAAGGGTAAAGAAACTGAGCTGAACTGACTAAAGAAACAAATACTAAATGTCTTGCTTGAGAGACAGAAGATTGTCCATAAGGTCTAAGAATAAGACTTCAGCTTTCCTACTGTCTCTGATATATTTTCATAAGGTCTCTCTCTCTTCATGTTGCATTATTTTTTAGCAAGTCTAATTACCATTCTTTGGCTATCATTATAGTGAACCAAATTAAAATGAAATTAGATTGGACTTAGTATTTTTCTTAATTTTTCCCAAACAAAAAAATCAAATTAGTAAGATATAAAACCTAAAAACACAGGACAATGTGTCACGTCCATTTCTTTATACCTCAGAAGAGAAAGAATACAAAATAGCAATGAAACGCTTCATTTTATTTTACAAAATATGTTTTAAGTGTACTTTTTATCAGATTTAACTTTCAAACACAAAGTTCAACTAACTTACAATATTCCCTGCTGATTTTCACAGGGCAGTAAGAATTACAACCAAAGGACCTCTTTAAAGTCAGATATTTTGGCTCATACATTAGCCAGTTTCTGTTCAAAGGTCCTTTGTGAATAATAAATCAAGTGAATGGCATAATAAAACCCAGCCTTCTTTTGAAAGCATTTCTATACTATAATTTCTTTCAGAGACAAAATAGTTTTCCCTTTGTGAACCTGATAAAATAGTAAACATTTTTCACTATGCCCACGTATTTTAAGGCTATTTGTTTTAATTTTTATATTTTATTACTATGAATATTGTAAAATAAGAACTGTCTTTCATTAAAAGAACAATTTTGAAGATAGAACATTCTCTGTATTCCCAGTGGTGATGTCTATACACAACTGGTTTTAAAATTGTTGTTATGTTGGAATAGCAGTGATCTCCTAGAATTTTTATTTTTTTTTGAGAACCACCCCCTGACCTGTATGTTGTCAACACAGTATATATCTACTCAGTATACAGTGGGGTGGAAAAAGGGAGTTAAAAAGCAATCCAGATGTTATTTTCAAGGTTCAGAAGAGGAAAACATATACATATGCACATGTATATTAAAAATGTAGACATTTAATGCATATTTATTTCTCTTATACCTACTTAATTTTTATATATATGTTTTATATAAAAAAACCTTAAAATTTTAAATTGATCCATAATCTACATATTTCTTTTTTTTAGTTGAATGTTTTAAAGCAAAACCTGAAACATGTGAATATCAAAAGTCAAAATGTAAGTCTTACTTAATATCCAATCAAATCTTGAACCAAATTCATAGTCAGGTCAGTTGTTCAGGTTTTTTTTCTTGTTATGCGGGGGTTTTTGTGTTTGGGTTTTTTTTAAGAAAAAAAATAATAAAATTACTATTCCTCTAGCATTTGTAAAATTCAAAGCTGTGCTGAAGAGCTAGTGACTTTTATTTCTCTAAACAGAGGGAGAGCCCTGTTCTAGAGCACTGCACAGGGGGATGTGCTCTACATTGTACAAAGAACTACAGAAGTAGGTAAAACAAATAGAAACATAGAAAAGCTCACCTAAACGCAATAGAAAGCCTTTATTACTTATATCAGAATATGAAAATAAAGGGGTAGTATCACACTATACTCCAGGCACACCAAGGGAATAAGCTACCGTTATGTTTTCATGGAAAAACAGTTCATTGCTAGAGCTACTATCTGTATTAATGAAGCATCACAACTGATTTCTAGAGGAAATCATTTTAAAAAAAGAAATAAAAACTTTCAGACCCCATCCCCCCACCTATTTATAATTTATATTCTATACCATATTTATAATGAGGGCGCAAGCAACACTACAAAAAGAACAAAAATCCAAGTCGTGGAAGAAGTGTTTGGCTGTATAACAGAGCTGGGAAGTCCCCTGTGAATCCCCAGTTGATCTAGCTCCAAGACTAAGGCACCAAGCACATTCATGGCTTGAAAAGACAGTGTAGATATGAAATGTAATTCATCAAAGCTGCCTGTTTCTTTGGAAACAAAACAGGAATCCAGACTGGTCAGAAGCAGAGAAAGTGGACAGGGAGACAAGCCCCAGGGACTTTTAAGACAAGTTAAGCAACTGCCTCTTTGTAACCTTCTTTCCAAACTTAGACCCATAGTCACGCAAAACTTATTTCTGCTTTCACAATTAAGTCTGACTGGTGCTGGAGGCAGTGGAGAAACATGTGAAACTGACAAACTTGCATTTTGTCATACGGATGGGTTGTCAGAAGTGACCCCAAGAAGAAATTTTGACTCTGCAGAGTGTTTCCTTCCCAATTGCTCAGAAACATCTTAGAGACCTGGAATGATGACTAGGAACAAGTGCACTCCACCAAGCATAAACCAACCCCTCCCCCTGATATGATCAGAGAGCTGAGACAAATCCAATGGTCCCAGGAAACCCTGAGCCATCACAGCAATAGGGGCAGCCAAGAGATAGATAATAAGTGGTGCAGAAAAGAGAGGATGGCAGCTCCTCATTAAGAGAAGAGCAGGGGGATAGTGAACAAATGTGAAGCATGATAAAATACAAATATGAAAACTATTTTGGGATTTGTTTTCAGGTTTGGTTTTTGTTTTTTTTTTTTTCTTCACACAGCATGTTGTTAGGCAGGCCTGTGGTTGAGGTAAAATTTTGTCCCTGATTTTTTGGTATTAAAGGTGGAAAGGATTGACTTAATCACAGTAGATCTTATCATAACCACAACAATAATTTAATGTTAAGAAAGAAAAAAAAAAAAAAAAGGAACAGTTATGTAATATCCTGGTTCATGGTTTCACCTATTTTTTTCTGGTATGAATTATGATGACATGTTTAAAGAGGGAAGTTATCATCTTTCTCTTTCATCTGAAAAAATCTGTACCAATTGATTTGTCAATTACTTATCAGGTTAGTGGTGCAATATGTGAGTTACAAACATGATTAGGATTGTATTTATATGAATCCCGTTATTGAATTGCTTGTTGCTGTGGAGCTCTACTGTTCTGCAGAACTGAATCTGTGTTTTCCCCTCAAACCTTGCTAACTTATTATTGCTTTTTGTCTTTCAGGTGTATTCAAACTAAGACTACAGTTTTGCAAAGATAAATGTCTTAAAAATGTATCCTTTAAGTTGTCACTCACTAATAGATTGATACTAATCAAATGTAAAGTAAAAGGATAAGCCTTCACAAATCACCCACAATATCTACAAATAAAAACCCCTAGAAATATAATCACAAAATCATAGATTAACAATCATAAAGAAATGGTGGAAAAAAGCACATTTTTTAAAATAGTATTATCTTAAAAATAATATGGAAGATGGGTTTCTTAATAAAGAAATATAAAAGTAAATACTAGGCCAAAACAGTTAGGTTCCTTAATCCATAATATAAATCTTGTTAAAAAATAGTTTGCCTTTAGTGAACACATTTGAGTAGTTTGACCAAATTAACTTCTAGTTCTACAAATAATCTGAGAATTTGATATTGTTGCTATTTTTTTTAATTGAGTCAAACTGTCCCAAGTTTACAATTTTTAATAAGCAGGAGTTTAATTTGGATCAGGAATGCCCAGCTACTTCAGTGCAGTTACTTATGCTATTCCTCAAGACTAAATATTAGAATTATTCTTGTCTACTTTTTTTTTTCCACCTTCATCTGAATCATAAGAAAATCAGGGTCTCTTGTTAACAGGCAGCACCTATTGACTAAAAGAATTGCATTACATTGTTTAAATAATAGTAAACTGTACAGGTCAATCTGTAGCACACAAATACAACTGAAAGAGCAAAAGATGGGTTTCAAACCTGGAACTGTGTTAAGTGTGGCAAATATATTTCTCAGTTAGTAAGCCTTTAAAAGCAGGTACCCACCAGACTTCCACTACAACAACTAGATTCTGAAATTACATGAGTCTTATGCAGAGTATGATGACAGCAATGCAGACATTTATTAAAAGCTACTTATATATTATAAAACACAGTCCTCATTTGAAATAACCCCATCCATTGGGAGTAGTCTCTTAAGCATTAAGTATAAAATCAGTTATCTTCTCATGCTACTTTTCACCAGCTATTCTTACCTTGCATAATTCAGTCAGTACCTGAAGTTAAAAAGGAGTGGCAAGTACCCACATTTGACCTGTCCTAATAGCTACAAAGACTCCCTTAAATGCTGGAGACATCATGCTGATGATGATTCATGATACTGATGAGTCAGAATTTGAACTCAGGAGTTCCATGTCAGGTCTAACAAGCATGTTCCAAACTCTGGTACTTCTGGCAAAAATGATTAAAAAAATCTGCAAACCTTCAAAGTGAGGAACTGCCAGATAGTAAAGTCAGAGGTACCACAACTCAAGTACTGTGTTTGTTTTGGGGGCCCTCACTACAAGAAAGACATTGAGGTGCTGGAGCATGTCCAAAGAAGGATAACAAACCTGATGAATGGATGAGAAAACAAGTCTCATGAGGAGCAGCTGAGGGAACTGGGGTTGTTTAGTCTGGAGGAGAGGAGGCTATGGGCGGGACCTTGTTGCTCTCTACAACTACCCAAAAAGAGGTTGTAACCAGGTGGGTGCCATTACCTTCTCCAAGTAACAAATGATAAGAATTTCTTCACCAAAAGGAAGTAAGTAATTGGAACAGGCTGCCCAGGAAAGTGGTTGAGTCCCCAACCCTGGAGATATTTGAAAGACCTGTAGATAGGGTGCTTAGGGACATGGTTTAGTGGTGGATTTGATGATCTTGCAGCCTGAAAGGATCCTGTGATTCTATGATTCTTTGGGGTTTTTTTTCTGTATTACTAGTGATTGTGGAAATAGGCAAAAAGGAACCACCTGAACTGGACTATAAGAAGTTGAGAGCACCAGTTCCTCTTCCAGATAAATTTTAAATATAGACAAAAGTCTGTTCATGTGGGCTTTCTCTGTTTGTTTGGGTTTTTTAAAAAGGAATGAGGAGGAGCCTACCTTATAAAGCAAATACAGACTGAGGACCCTAAGTGGACAAAAGCAATATTCAAGTACTCCTGAGTTCCAAACTGGGTTTCATAGAGATGAGAGGAATATTAGATATTCCCTCTCCTCTCCTTGCACGCTCTTTTGCATGCCATCATAGGATGGAAGTTCCAGTTTCAGCTCCCATTCCTAACCCATTTCAGGCATCCAACTTGTCTTGACCCTGCTGCAGGGCCAGGTACCCACTCATGCACCCAAGCTGTAAGCATTCACTTGCTCTATTATATCTAGGCCTTGCCTCTCTATATCTCATTTCCCTGCTCCTAAAATAGGACTTTACAGATATGAGATGAAAAAAGGCTATTTCTCATTAAAAGACATTAATTTGCTAATGAAGTCTAAATGTACAGATAGGTTCAGCTACAGCAAATTTATGGGCCAATTAGTACACTCCTCATTGCTTTCCTTGGTGATGCAAAACTTTGTTACACAAAAAGTTTGAAATCTAAAATAAATTTATTTATTGGCACTAAACCTTAACATGTAAAGTAACCAGAAAGATTAAAATTACAGTTATATCCCATGTGTGTACGTGAAACATCTTGCATTATTTTTCTTAAGTTAAAAGAGCTATTATTAGAAATGCAGCTCTTCGTGGGTAAGTGTGGCAGATGGTGCATAGGAGTGAGTGGTGAGCAATTTACAGTAAACAAATTCTTTATCTCTGACGGGTCATGGGGAGAACTAACATGGTCCCCAACTCAATCAGGGAGCTGTCTGGAAAACAGTGTCATTCAAATGTACTAATCACAGCGAAACACATTTAAAAAGAAAAACAAAACCAACACAAAGACTTTAGATTAGCAAACTGAGAAACACCTTTTCCACAGAAATTTTAAGGACATGCTTCTGGGGCTGACAGCATGGTGCAATTTGTAAAGGTGCTCCAGTGTGCTCAGCATCTCCTGTTGAGAGCATTCTTACAGGCTAAGCACCGCTGAAGCGGTCAAATTTAATCCAGGTGTTTACTGACAAACCACGACTCTTGTTAGTAGCCTTTATACATGGGCTATTATGTACAAATAAGACTTTATAACTACTTTAACCATGTATCTTACAAGAAAAACCAGTGCATATCTGTGAATGTGCAGCAGATTTACCTCATCTTTTGAGGAGACTGTAATCTGTGTCAGAAGCAGATGAATCTCTTTGAATAAAGTAACACTCACTAAAGTTATGTGAGGAATTTTTCGTACATTGTTCAGACATAATATATTAATGAGAAATTTAGTTCTGCCTATATTAGCTATGTCTATCTTTAGTAGTACTGGGAACTGAGAGTGGCAGCACAATAGTTTCCAAATACATTTTCTCTAATTGTTTAATTTGGACCTAAACAGCAGCCCATGCCTAGCAGATATGCTACCTACCACCTCTAGCTATAGGTGGAGTATGTGTGGATCCTTCTCATGTGGATTATGGGTTTTCCTGGTTACAGATATTCCTCACTGGTGTCTGCTCTCTTACATTAGACCTAAATTAACTCTGCATAGAGGAAAAAAAAAATTAATTTTTTTTTTTTTTTAAACCTGGTTAGATGTAATCACTGTGAGAATTATTTTAGTTTGGAAGAAATTGGTAATTAAGCCAGTCACCTTCTCTCTAATTCTATTTACTTATATAAAAGTATAAATTCTCACATTCCTTGCACAGTAACAAACTAACAAATACTGCCTTTCTTGTCTCTGCACCAAAATCCTGCCAGACCACAGCCTCTACCCACAGCCTCTGCCTCACTCTGTTTCTTCAGTAATTTCCTTTCTCTCTTTCCCCCACACATAACCCAAAGATGCCACAGCCACACAGGAATGCACCATGACACTGATGTCGCTTCCCAAAATACCTTGCAGAACCACACTGATCCCCAAGTCTCCATATTTTCCATGCTGTTTTCTAAGCTTAACAGACACATTTTCATTAATTTATTGCTCATAAACCTTCCAACAAATCCTGCACATATCCTTTTTTCCTTCTCTAACTAGGGAACAGATCCCTTCTCTGAACCTGTCATATTCCTTGCTGCTTAGGCATTCTTACAGAAACCTGCCCTTTGCATCACAGTCATGCACTACAGCAAAAGCCTCTGCAGAACAACCTGTGACTGCTACTGCTTATAACATGCAACTCTCATTTGCCTATGGAAACAGAAAGTAGAGAGATTGGAGATGGTTCTCTGAGAACAATGACTTACAAAACCATACAGTAATAAATCAGTGTAAAAAAACAACAAAAAAACCCAACTTAACTGTGAACACATTACTGTTCAGTTTCTTATCACATACGCTTTTGAAAAAGTCTCAAATCATCCCTTGTCTGGCACCAAAAGAACCATTGAAGATTTCACAGAACCTAGATAGTCATTTCCCTGGGAAATTGCAGTGCCTATCACTGACATCAAGACCAACAAAATTACTTCTTTTCCCTTCCCACCACCTTCAACAACTAAAAGATGACAATGGTTTGTAAGTAAATACTCCTGGTCAGTACTCAAAATACAAACAGGGAAAGTAATGCCATCATTCCTGGTTATTACTGTGTACATGTGGTGGGTTTGCAATTTGGTTTCTTCAAGAAGCAGCTAGAAGCTTCTTAAGGGTCCAACAAAGTAAATCACAGGTGGGCTCCTAAGGCCAAACTCCCAATCCCTGTTGCCAGCAAGGCCAATCAGTGCTGGTTACAGCCCTATGGGAATCACATTTTAGAGAGAGAAAAATGCAAACAGCTGCATTTTGCCACCAGAGAAGGGAGTGAGATGTAAGAATCTTTGCAGACACCAAAGACAGTGAAGGGGGAGGAAGAGGTGCTGAGAGAAGATTCCCTGTGGTCAATACCATGGTGAAGCGAGTGTCCCCCTACAGCCCGTGGAGGACAAAGAGACCCCACTTGCAGCCTGTGGAGAGGCACCTAGACCAGGCAGGAGCCCACCATGGAGCAGGTGGAGGGATATGGAAGAATCTGTGACCTACATTGGAAGCAAGCACCTGGCAGCATCCACAGCCCATGGAGAGAGATAAGAGGCAGAGAGAGAAAGACCAAAGCCCCTGCCAGAGCATGTTTGCTGGGGGGTGCTTGTGACTCTTTGGGGGACCAGGCTGGGAGAACAAGAGACATTCTGTGAGTTTAAAGCAGTGACCCACACTGGGGAAGTTGGTGAAGAGCTGAGACCCTGTGGGAGAGGACTCATGTAGAGAAGGTTGTGGAGGAATGTCTTTCGTTGGTGGGACCTCACCCTGGCACAGGGATAGTGTAAGAAATGCACCACCCCCTTGCAATAAGAACAACTCATGAGGAACTGACTGAAGCCTGAAGCCTCCATTCCCTGTTTCCCCACCCTTTCCACTGTGCCATCCTGGGGAAGAGAAAATCATGCATGAAGTTCAGTCTGCAAAGAAGGGAGGAGTGGGGAGGGTGGTGGTGTTTTAAGAGCTGTTTGTACTTCTCATCTGACTCTGGTTTCTCTGTGTGTGTGTAGTGTAGTGTAATAAATTAGTTTTCTTGCCTTTCTTCTGTGTTGAGTCTGTTTTGCCTGTGATGCTAATTACAGAATGATCTCTCCCTGTCCTTATCTCGACTCCAAAGCCTCTCAACATGTATTTTCTCCCCTGTCCAACCAAGAGGGGAGTGATAGAGACTTTGGTGGGAGTCTGGCCTCCAACTAGGGTCAAACCACCACAGTACAACAGTATCAGAAAGGAGAACTCAGCAAAAGGGATGATTAAAGGCTTTTTTTTTTTTTTTTAATCCTTTCCATTTCCAAAGAAGATGCATTAAAAATCTTTGGTAAAACAGTTCTCATTTAGACCTGCAATTTTGGAATCTGAGCTTTCCTTTACTATTTCATCTCCAAAAGCCATGTATATGTGTTGTTTTGCTCTTTGACATAAAGACATGTAGGTTTCCTACTTCTTACACACCTCGCACCTTCTGGATAATCTCACCTAAGACAATTTTTTTCGAATTATGTTAAAATATGTTAAACCTATCCTTCTCCATCTGTGCCCAAGATGAAGGCAATCATCATTGTGATACATGTTGGATACAGTTGTGTTAACATATAGAGATCTACACACTTCAACATCTCCAGCAGTTCTGCAGTATTACTGTGAGAAATACCACTGTGAAACAGAATTCAAAAGCTGTGGCATATTACTCATTTAAACTTGTAGACCCTGACTGCTTCTTGTTTGTTTCTGTGCAGTGCTCTGAAAGTATTGTCTTCACAGAGATATGGTAGTCCTATCTTTGTGAATGTCTCACGTTTACTTTCCAGACTTTTAATCTGATTGATATTGGAATACCTGAAAATTATAGAACAATAAATGTTTTATTTTTATCTATAACATTTATATTATATGTATGTGTGTGTGTATATATATATATATAATATTTTAAATTTTTATGTCTCCTGATCAAGAGAGATTTGGAATGTTTAAGACTTTAGAAAAGTCATTTGTGTTTTAACAGAAATAAGTTTAAGGCATCACACAGGTTTTAGATAAATTGTTACACTTTAAAGTTGCCTGCACAAGATAAGACAGTGCTATAAGCTTTTGGGGGTGTTATTCAACAGCTCTTTATGAAAATTAACTTAACTTGTTTTCTTAGTCTTCTTTCAGGTACCAGATTTGGTACTTCCCGATACTGTGAACTACAAAAGAAAACCAATTTAAAAAACAAAGTAAGCAATTCAGCTAGTTTTCACTGTAATAATAAATTAGCTGTTAATTGGAAATAATTACCTGGTTGCATCCCAGAGAGATAGATTCTTGGCTAGAAAGTACTAAATAACTTCAGGCAATTAACTAGAAGATATATAAAACCACTGCTTATTGAGGTTAAAGCTGAGAAAAAATATTGGGCTGGGAAACAACAGTGAAGGTCATTTAGATGAACAGCCATTACAGACATATCAGATGCAGTCAAACAGCTACTGTTTGTGTTCATGAAAATTCTAGGAAAGAGATGAAACCTCTTCATCTGACCTTTGCATCCAATAAAATCAGTTTTGTTTTGTTTTGTTTTTGTTTTTTTTTTATCAAGGAAAATTGTACCCACAAGTCTACACAGACATATTTTTATACTGAAATGACCATGTATACACAGCTTCAAGAAGATATGTGGGCAAATATTTTATTATCAGCAATTTTTTCTATAATATACATCCATCTTTAATAATGGAGGCACTGTTTCTGATGTACAGATTATATTTGTTCTACATAAATATATTTATTCTAAGAGCTGTAATTACTGAAACATTATTTCAAATGAGATTTCTATGTACTTCAACTTTCAGGAAAAGAAAACCACAGACCTGTATTGTAAGAATGGAAACAGGTTAATTCATCTTCAGATACTAGCTCTGAATGCACAGATGTTACACAGCACCAGGCCTGGTGTACAGTATTCTGTATGAGTTCTGTTATACACATCTATACCTCATCTTTCTTTAACAGCAAACACAATACAACAGGAGATTCATATTCTTGATCCTAAACCTTTTTCTGGATTTTTTTGTTAACTATAGTTTATCATGTGTTGGTCAGATTTTTAGGTACAGTAGCGAGGAAACTCTGATTGTCCCCTTTAAGGCCTTTAAAGATATTCCAAGCTGGCCCCACAGAAATGGAAATATCCAAGTTGCTTCTCAAAAATCCTCTGTTCTATTTCATATTATAGTAAATAAATTAATTTTTTTTCAGATGGGTTGTTTATTGAACACTGAATAATTTTAATTTGGTTTATGCCCTTTTTTTTATTCTATTTTGGAGAGGATGGTCATAACATCCCTATAAGTAGATCTCTTAAAATGAATTCCTGATCTTCTCTTTCCAGTTATGTATTGTAGCTCAGTATGCAAATCAATTCTGCTTCTCTCTCTCACACACATACTCACACAAATATTTCTGCCTTTTTTAACAACCAGTGCTCCATATTATAAAAAGAAAAGAGGAATTCTGAATTAACTTGTTATCAGAAGCCATCAGATGGACATATTCATATTATTTATAATTGCTGCATAGTTGCCTAAGGAGCCAGTTGCCAGGGGAATCATTAAACCCACTGATTTTTACTTTTGTAGAGGATTTGAGAAAATTGCTTTTAAAAGAAACGTCTTTCATTTTATCCACAAAGTAGAAAAATGGCTAAACTAGGCAGAACAAATAGAACTTCTTTGAGATGTCTGATAGAAAATTCCCTCGGGTAGAAGCTTCAAATGGATACAATAAATCTTGATTTTTAGAAGGCTTTTGGTACCATATACTTCAAGGAAAGAAAGGTGAGGGGTTTGAGCAACTCTCTTACAAACAATGCATCTACAAAAGATTATGAGCAATAAACAGAGACATTGTAACTGGCTCTTCAGGAGGAATAATAAAAAATTGTCAGTGTAAATGTGTTAATTCAGTACTGATATGCCTACAGTCAGAAACAGGAAAAAATCCCCACATCATACCATCATCTTTTAATGTTTTTAGACACATCTTCTATGCTGCCCTTCATAGACTCCCTGTGTGCTACACAGTTTATTCAGCTACTTTCTGAAGACTCCACTTTTGTCTTCATTCTCCTTTGTATTAAACAATATCACTGAGTCACAGAATTATGGAATGACTAGGTTGGAAAAGACCTTTAAGATCATCAAGTCCAATTGTGCCTGTTCTCTCCTAAACCATATCTCTCAGCACCTTATCTACACTTCCTCTAAATACATCCAGTGATTGTGACTCAAACACCTCCCTAGGCAGCCTGTTCCACATACCAACTTTCAATGAAGAACCTTTTCCTAACATCTAATCTGAACCTGCCCTGGCACATCTTGAGGCCATTCCCCCTTGTCCTATCACCTGTCACTTGGCTGAAGAGACCATCACTCACCTCTCTACAACCTCCTTTCAGGTCACTATAGACAGTGATAAGGTCTCGCCTCAGCCTCCTCTTCTCCAGATTAAACAACCCCAGCTCCCTCAGCTGCTCCTCATAAGATTTGCCCTCCATGTTGCAATCACCCTAACAAAGGTGCCTGAATCACAGACTACTTTGATCTTAGTTTAGAACATGATTGTACCTATGAGAATATACAGCATGTTAAGGCCCTTAGGAAGAGGTAACTTGTATGGTGGCTACCTTGGTCACTGTGGAGACCATTATGGACCTTGAATCAAATAATGGACACTGGTTATGGACCTTGAAGTAAAACAATAAATACCAGAAGAAACTGGTTTCTAGTTAAGAAGATCAGCCAAAGATGAAATGAGCATGCACAAGGATGGAGTTCATCAGCAGACACAGTGAGGAAGACTATCGATGACCACCAGAGGATCCCTGCTCAACATAACTAGAGACATTTGCATATGATAATGACTTTCAGGAAATAACATAAGTATGCTAATCAATACCCTCCCCTTTGTATTTAAAACAATCAGTAAAGTTAACCAATGATTTTTATAGAATATGATTTTTATAGAATAACAATATAGATAATGTGAGCTAACTGAAAGCCAGTCATTGCAAAGATAAAATTAAGAAGCGAGCATTCTATGCAGTTTTGAGCAATAGCTTTGTTAAAAAAGTGTATAAATATGTTGTGCTTTGTACCTACTGGTGAATATGTTTTTTGGAGGATCTATTCCCTCACATTCCCCAGCACTGGAATAAAGAAGTGCCTGCTTATCTGCTTTGTGTAGATAAGTTCTTTGTGATTGCAACCACTAACTTCCAGAACCTTCACCAGCCTCGTTGCCCTTCTCTGAACATGTTCCAGAACCTCAATGTCCTTTGGGGCCTAGAACTGGACACAGTACTCAAGATGCAGCCTCACTGATGCTGAGTATAGGGGCACAATCACCTCCCTAGACCTGCTGTCCTTTCTGTAGTTCCATTCTCCATCCCACCATTGGCCCTGAGAAGACACTATCAAGTAGCAACACTCTCTGGGAATGACCAAATGTCAGTTCCATTCAAGGCACTCCATTCTGAACTACCTGCCCATTAGTACCAGCCTACATGGTGCAAGAAGGAAACAAGTGTTTCCGACACAGACCTGCATTCAGCCTAGTATAAAGTTTAATCATGTCAGCTACTCACTCCAAGGGACCAGCTATTTTGGAAACATTAAAAGAAGAAGCAGAAAGAAAAAAAAAGCCAAAACAACCCTGTAGATATAAACGACAGCTTGAACATTGCTTAGGAGATTTAACCCAAGAATCAATGCATTCAGCAACAGAAACAAGGAGAAGAAGGTATCCTTGTAGCATTTCTTCTTTTTTCAGCAGTACTGTCTAAACTCCTCCACCCTTTTCCAGTTTTTGGTTGCCCTCACTTTCTTATTTTGGGAGGGTGTTTGTTTATAAGCAAATAAAAAAATTATTCTAAAATTTAGATTTTAACTTTACAAGTTCTGACCATGTTGTGACCTGAAATTTCCTTTCCCAAGAGGATGCTTCACCCCACATCACCCAGATTACCATATTCTACAAAATAAGCAGTCTCTGGGTCTCTACATTGAAACATTTTAATTTTTGCCAATAAATTACAGCCATTTCCTTTATCTGTGGTGAAAAGTAATGATTTGAGGCATAGTTCCTACATCAGGTGTAACAGTGGATCATTTTGACACAATAAAACAGTAAAATTTCTGCCTGGAGGACCTCCTCTTAGTCTTCACAGTAAACATGCAACATTAGCTAAAAATATCTTTTATTTAAATCTTATACAGTACTGAATGACTAGAACTGCTAGCAATAATTGTGCATCATTACTTAAAATAGTATTGAAAGAATGGATTTGACAGCCTGTGTAAGTAAATGATATTTTAATAATACCAGAAAGTTGTCATTGCAACAGACAAAACCATTTCATACCGGTTTGCAAAGGCAACTTCTCTTAATCTAGTTATTAGTTTCTAAAACATTATGAAGATATATATTAATAATTTCATTTTGGTAAAACTTTTGTAACAAGTAGTGATGTGAAAACATATTACTCAAGATTTCTTAGATGAATGCCATGTTAACTCACAAATGTTTTATTCTATAACAAGAACTAAATTTCAGAAAATGCCTGTGGAAGCATTTGAAATTATGGTAGATTACAGAAAGTTTTAAAATTATGGAAAATTAATGTATTTTTATCTAAAGAATAATTTTAACTCCAACTAATAAAGAGGTTAGGGAAGAAAAAATACATTTTGCTTGCACAGAATATGCACTATCGACACAGGAGAAAAGTGGGTGAGAGTATGTTTGACATTTAAATCATTTCACAAAGACTTGTTATTTAGCAGAAGTGAGAGAAACAAACATTGATATCCTTCGTCCTTTTGTAAATTATCATAGCGTTAAAAGTGCATTTATTTGTCTTCATATTCTTTTCTTTATATCAGCATATCCAAATAGTTATATACAATTTTCATTCCATATTATGAAGCATTAAGCAATAAAAGGATATAAAACTTCTGTGTTCTCTATTCTATAATTTATATAAAGAACATTTGCATCAAAAGATAAGTTCATATTAGTCCTAGGATGGATCATAACAGAGCAACTGTGCTGAAGCATGGATAAAAAATGTCTATAAAGACCACAGGTGAAGCGTTATTAGAAAATGATTTCTGAAATGTTTGAGAGTCTGCAGATTTCCTAAGATCAATTTCACTATGTCCTAGTTTGGACCTATAGGATGCAAAGTTTTTGTTATTACTCTGAGATGACCTCAGAAGTTTGCAACATTTAGAAGCTTTTGAGTCTTTAGTTGTAAAAGTTTTTTGCTCATGGTTTAATGGCAAAATTTGTCCTTGGTAGTTGAAGAACTTCAAAGAATATCCTCTGTGTGTGTACTGAACTTTCTCGCCTCTTATCTATTCAAACTTTTTTTTTTTTCAATTTTTTGAAGCTGAAATATCATCACAAAAAGACAATTTACATTCTTCATAATGACAAACGTTAAATAATTCTCTTCTCTGTACTAGCACAGTTATGATCTCTGATAGCTCAAAGCCAGATGTTTCCCAGTTGGATAGGGGTGGGCACAAAGCAGAGCTTTATGTGCTTAATTAATCTTAAACAGAAAACTTCTAGATCTTCCAAGTCGTTGAGAGAAATTTTTCAACAGTTAAATTATGTTAGCAATTTCTCCTCTTAAAAAAAAAATCCCTCTCTTGTATCTCTGTCCTCTATAATATTTTCTTTTTTTCCTTTAACTACACCTCCACTTTCAGTAGCATCCCACTACAGGACAAAATGCATAGTTCATCAAAGCAGCACGAGTTACTTGTGTATGATTTGTGACCTTGTGCGGTTTTGTTTTCCCTATGTTAGACTTGAGATAGTTCCTGGAGCTGAACACACGTGTTGCCTAGGAAATTTTTGATTCAGACTTTCTTAATATGGTAAAAAAATGATCAAATTACCTAGACAAAAGTTTAAAAAGAAATGCGCCGTTTTTGCCCAAGACTGTGTTTGGGATATTCTCAGAGTGAGCAGATAGTATAGTTACAACAAGAAGGCTATGATTTGGGCTACTCACAAATTTCATATTTTTTCTCTGAATTAGCAGAGAAGTGATTTAAGTCTTTCACAGTTCTGGTAGGTATTCAGATTATTTACTACTTCTGTTAACCGTCCTGACCAGTCTGTGACTTTCCCCTACCACCACCTGAAAAGACAAGAATAGTTTCATTCTTTTGTGGAAGAGAATCAAACAGAGAAGCCCATAACAATGACTGTCCTATTTTCAAATTGTTCCTAGAAATAATTCCTAGTATTAGGTATTAGGAATTTCCTTTTGGTCACTAGAGGACCATGCCTGATATTTGATTTTTTTTTTTCCCCTAGAATTGTGAACAGGACCTTCTTTGACAGATTACTAGAAAATAGCCTATGGACTCTCATTCTGAGGCATATTTTGTGTAGCCAACGCAAGTTTTTGTCTTCTAATGCCATCTGTCTAGAAAGCTTCATGAAATATTCATGCAATAGGAGTTTGTTTCAAAGGAAAGCTACATGCCTTATTCCTGAGTCACTAATTTCAGTAGGAGTTGGAGTGCTATAAATGAAGCCCTGTGTGGGTAAAAGCTCTGCTTTAAGAGAATGCCATTTAAGAGTGTCATCTTTGTTGCTAGAAAGGAAAAGTGGTGGCACTCCTTCCAGTTACTACTTTATAAATTGGAATTTCCCTTATTGTCTGTGATTTCCTTTTTTGTTCTTTTTTTAGTCCACAAAGCAGAAAACCAGTATTATAGGTTAGCTGAAACAGCTCTTTGTTAGAAAAATGCATGATCTTGAATAAACAAGGACACCCTCTCTCTTTTTTTTTGTCGAGCCTTTCAAGGCATGCCAACGTGAAACCCAGAGGACAAGCAATGATTTCCCTGTATTTACAGTCACGCACTTAAGAGTTTCCTCTATTACATACATTTTATAAAAGTTTAATTCCACCAAATTTCCAATGTTTTTTCCCATAGAATGTAATCCAGGTTTGGAAAGAGTACAATTGTTACCTCTTCGATCACTTAATCTCAGTGGGTAAAACGCCAAAGACCAAAAAAGAAGACAGATGGGTGGAAAGCCTTTCAAATCTCAGACTGAACGGGCCTATCTGTTGGAACCAGCTGAGACAAAACTGTCTTGACCATTTTTTAAATTTCATTTCAGACATTTTAGAGAATGAGGAAATTAAAATACTTGTCAATATTTTAAATGATTGATTTTAGCAAAAGTAAAAGCTACAGCACCTCTAATAAAGACAAATTACAAGCCTTTATGTAGTACAAAACTTTTTGTAAATACATTATATCTTTTATTCTGTCAACAATTCTGTGAATTTTTTCATACCTTATCTGTATTCCGAAGAACAGGATTTTTCCTCATAAGAAGATAGAGAAACATCCATTGAACTCAGTGAACTTTTTAGAGTGTCTTATATCTCAGACATTCAATTGCAATAAAACCAAATTTGATTATATATATTTCAGCAAAATGCAAACCAATTTGTCTCTTGAAATGGAATATTTATTATTTTCATCAGAATAGGCCCAGGAGAAGTGATAACTAATTTGTTATGACCACTTGTGCGAGGCATTCTATAAACAAAAAAAAACCCAACCCCAAAATCAAATAAACAAACAAAAAACAACAACAACAGAAACACCCTTAAAAACCAAATTTGATGCATTCTGATGTTACATGTCACACTACACTGTTTGATCTGAGCAACAAAATGAATAATTTAAACTTGTACCTTCAGACTCCACAGTGAATGTTTTTGCATGTCCCAAGTTCAAGAGAAAGAGACATTCCCAAAACAAGAAGATACTCTGCAAGAAGCTCCATATAAAACGTGCCTTTTAAACTGTGAACACAAGAAACAACTGATGACTTTGTGTGCACATGCTCTCCTGCATTCTGAGCTCTGAAGTTGCCTAGACTCTTCTAACACCTTCTGACAGCCTGATGATCTCCCTGGCAAACCTGTTCCTGAGCTGTTTAATTCTGCCAGCGGCACTGAAGAGGAGACAAGTTTTCAGTTGCTCCTGTCAGCTTCTAGTTAGTTTGTTGAAAGTGAGAAATTCATCTGCTGATTTGTAGAAACACACCGCTCAGCCGTGCTTGGGCTGTGGCAGGAATAGCCAGCGGACCTGAGTGTGTTGGTGGGTTCCTGTGTTTTGCAGGGTTGAGAGCAAGTCTGCGATGACTTGCTGAGTAAGAGAAAGAGCCTATAAATTAGTAAAAGCCCTTACTAATATCCTTAAACATTGTAAAACTTTATTAGTCTCATGCTATATGGCTTCCTTCCCTAGAAGAAAAATGAGGGCCACATATGTTAGGAGACTGATTGTGATGATAATGGTTTCTTTTCCCTGGGCATTATGTAAACTTGCAACACCTCTTCAGCCCAGGCACTTTTAGTCCTGTTTAGTATGTTTTTTTTCTTATCTCCCTCACATAGCAGCAGCAAGCTTTTATGAAATGTAAACACAAAACTGGTCTTACACAGTGATTTCTTTGAACATCTGACTCCTCCTGTGGGGGGCACTGTACTGAAACAAAACACATACACAAAATCCTGTTGCTCTAGTTTGACACTGTAGCTCTCCTTCTGCATCTGCTAATTCTTTGTGATGTGTCTGAAACAGCACAAATGCATGGTTCATCAAACCATAGCAGTCATTAAAAAAAACAAACACGAAGAAAATAAAAAACAAAACCAACTCTAGTGCTCAATTACACTGACCTAAAAAGCCTCCTACAATGTAGCTCTTGCATTAAGATGTAACTTCGCAGAAATCATTCCTGCTGTGTTATAATGTGCTTATTTTTTATTATTATATTTTTAAATCTTCCACTTGTCAGGCAAAAAGCCATGATGTGGATGTTGGAACATTATGAAAATGAATTCATAAGCCAAGTCTGTCTGCCAGAGTGTGCTTGCTAAATGCTGCAATGAGCGAGAGACTCAGCATGTGGCCAACCAAAACTGCTTCATGGAAGAAAATAGGAAAAAAAAGGAAGGGAACAAGGGAGAGGAAACATTTCAAATATCTATTTAATGATCATGCAGTTACATACATGTAAACTCCCCAGGGCCAGAAAAAGGTCTCTTGATTCAAATTAGTCACCAGTCTGGTAAAGACAAGACAAAAGAATTCACATCAGTCTCACGTTTCCTTCACTGCACACATCAGATGAGAGTAGGCCTGGGAAACATGGAGCCTGGAAAGCTGTTCATTTGGTGCTCTCACCGCCAGTGTCAGTGATGACTAGGCCCAGTGCAAAGGTAGGAAAGGTAAGGTACAGCCACAGTTGTGCTCACATTCAGTCGCGTTTCGTTTATCGCTCTTCTGATGGGCCAGTCAGGCCTCTCCTCTGAATTCTCCTCTCTTGCCCAAGGTGACTGGTACCTGGTGGCACAATGCTATGTGCAGCTCTACATCTCACCATAGTTTTGGTACTTCTCTAGTAATCTGTTTTGGCAATTTGTGCCCTCTCTGAAATTGTGTAACAAAGCAATTATTCACTTCTCTCATACCTGTTTTGAATCTGGATTTAGGATCCTGCCAACTACACCAATTAGTCTCAAATCCTGAGTTAGGTTTGCTTGTGCCTACTACACCAATTTATCGTAAAAGAGTGGAATGCACCTCACTCAAAAGAGAGAAGTGGCAGCATGTTTTATTGAGGCAAAACCATAATTTGACAGAATTCAATAAAGTCAAAGGAATTTAAGAAAGTTCATATCACTTAAGGAGTTACTATCAAAGGTATCAGTGAAAGTGGTTTTAATATGATGTTGTAAAAGTGCAACTTAGCAAAGTTCAATGGCAAGGTCAGCTCTATTAATTATCACATGGAAGAAACATGCAAAGGAAAATTGAGTTCAGGATCGAGTTTGAATGTGTCACACAGAGAGTGGGGACACAAAAGTATAAAGAAAACTCTACTGTTGAGTCATGAGGTTCAGGGTGGACCCATTTGCTTTCTAAATTCCTGATCGAGGTAAAGCTGAGTCCAATCTTGGTCCCACACTTGGTCAATGGTTTACGCCTAATGCAAGAAAACCAAAGAGCAGGGAGGACCCTCCCCTTGAATCATGAGGCTCAGAGATGACCCTCTTGCTTTCTAAACTCCTACTCAGAGGGGTCTAGGTGGTCTAGGAGCAATCCTAGTCCCATGTTTGGTCAATAATTTATATCTAAGGGATTATACATGCAAAGTTTGCAGTATTTAATATCGAATGACTACATGGATTAGCGATATTTCATTAATTTTAATTCAGCGTGCTATCAGTCAATTACCAAAGATCTGCCACTTGTAAAAGGTGTCTCTGCCTCAAGGACCAAGCTTGAGAGGTGTCCCAATTCAAGGGGAGATCACTGCCATGCAACTATGCTGCCAAGGGAGAGATCATGGAAGACTCTTTTAGGCTGTTGTATTTATGGAGCAGTCGTTGGCTCAGAGTCAAACTCGATGCAATAGGAAAAGTATACATAAGACCCCTTGCACCCATAACTTTGTTCCTTGACAAATGAGGAAAAGCCACCCACTATTCGTTTAACTGCATGAAGGTATTCCAAGATCATATGCCTTGATGCTCTCACTTTGCTGCTCCACTGCAGTGTGGGTTTTCAGAGAACAGGAGTTCTTGGCTCAGCTACAGCTCAAGTTTTACCTCCTTTGGAGCCTGTATCAAATTACTGCTAGTTTGGTTAAGGGGTGGGGTGCACCCATCACAACAGCTGCTCACAGTACAGACCTTGGCACTACTGCACCACCTCACCTCAGACAAAATCCTGGTCTTTCCTATAGTGACCATAAAGAGCACTTCACTCTCCATTCTGAAAATTTTCAAAGTGTCACTTGCTATTAAAATATCATTAATTTGTCATATCTTTACCTTCAAACAGTTAAACATCCCCATCAAACACTACAGCACAATAAGTAGATTTTAAAATCAATGTTATGCAATTAACAATAAATTCAGTCGTGAAACAGATTAGATTAAAAAACGTGCTGGAGATTGAAGCTGGACCAATGATTTGGCAAAAGTCCAACATAAATGTCCGTAAAATCAATTTAGAGGACCGTGGGATATGCACAGTAGGATTTATAATGCTTTCATGTACCGTGGCATAATTAATAAAGTATGCCTAGGGTAAACATCAAAAGAATTGGTTAAAGAAGAGCCATTCCCTTGTAATCAGATTGTAAGTAAACTGTGCAATATGCTGGGATCTGCAGAGCACAAGTCCAAGCACAAAAATGGCAAAGGTGAGAACAAACTCCACACTGTATTTGATCTCTAAATCTCAGTGAATTTTTAATTAGACAAGCCCTGTTCTAATTTTTTTTCATTCTATCTCTTAAGTGTTTTTTTTTTAGCATTTCAGTACATCATCTCAGGTTCTCTTGCTCCTATTGCATACAATTCCTTGTTCATAACCCTCCTTTCGTTATAGAAAGAAAACTGATTGCTGATGTTTTGACCAGCAGTGTCACACAGCTGCCTATTAGCCATCTTCCTCAATGGCATAACACTTGTTACAAACATTAAAATGTTTGTATTTCTATTTTTAAATTAAATTAAAATGTTGGAAGTGGTACCAAATGCCACCCATTGGTAAATTGGTCCTTTAAATTATGACAGTTTCACTGTTATTTCACTGTTATTTCCTGAAGACTTTAGAAGGAATACTGGGAAAGAAACCCAACACTGGCATTATCTGATTTTTTTCCATAAAACTAGTGAAACTAAACCCACAAGCTCACTGTGGCATGAGCATGCCATTCCCATGGGCATTCTAAATAAAGTAAGAAAACTGGGGTCATGGTCACAGACAGTAGTAGTGGAGATCAGTGCTTTGAACTGAAGTCCAGACTTTCAAATTCAGTCTGAAAACGAAGGTCCTGTTTCTGCAATGAATAAGAGTTGCCATCCTCATGCTGTTCCAGTTTTGTTGAAGAGTAAGGCGAAGGTACTACATTTTGTGGATATTTATACCCTAGGTTGTTGCCTACAGAGAACAGTCTGTGAGCATCTGAAAATGTGCACAGTGTTTTTTCAGTCTTTTTCAGATATTAATTTTCTGCTTCAGCCTGTACTTTCCTACCTCTACACGTGCAAGCTATAATCATTACTTCCATCTGCCATCCATCAACCCACTGGAACATTCATCAACCCAGACAGGAATGCTGGGCATAAAGTGGGAAAGAAAACGCACTGTCACAGGATCTGATACTCAGAGACACTCTGTTAAAAGACACTTAAATATAGACTTACGTTTTGTGTTTCTTCTCAGCATATTGTTCTACCAGACTCCACCACATGAGTACTGCAGGTGGTCTTTCGGAGTATGGGACATTGTATCTCCACCAAGTTTTAAAACTCCTTGATGCTGTGTACACACCAATACAAAACACTACAAATATCGCCTCAATATGCCATTGAATACTTGCCATAGTCCTCTGCAAGCATTTTTCAGAGCAGGAAGAGACAGCCCAGTGACCTGCCAGAGAAGAGGCACACAGAAGAGAGCATCTACCCCTCTTTCCTTCTTCCTCATCTTCCTGCACCACCATCAAGTGGTGGACAGCTGACACCGTTTATTTAATTTATAGTCACACTCCACCAAGTTGATCTGATTCATTCTTTTATTCATCAGCACAGGGACAAGTCAGAGAGGGCAAGTATCTCCACCCTCTAGATAACCACCAGCAGCTTCTATCAGCTCTGTGCTGGGACTCCATACCTGGATTGCCCGTCTTGGGTCTCATGAATTTGGTTTTGTACAACTTGGTATTTTCAAATGGGCCAGAATGACTACAAGTCATTTTCATTCTGCATTAATAAAGTTAATGGCCATCTCAAACTAGGCTTTCAGGGTTCTCTTCATATTTGTCTGTTCAATAAAACATGCAATCAATTGGACAGTGTTATCTTCATATTCATTCTCATCATGATTTCACATATTAAATTAGTACTTTCTAAGAAGAAAATCATCTACTTTTAATTTTTAATGTTCGTTGACATAGATTTTTAGTATATATTACTTATGATTAAGTATTTACAGTTTTTTTTTCATGTAGTCTCAAGCTAAGGGCCCTGAGCAGAACTGCTTATTCAGAGCATTTCGACTGAGGGCAGAGACGAGGTCATCAAAGCAGCATAAACTAATCCAGGAACTCAGAAGTGAGAGGCAAGTGCTTGTGTACTTGTATTGTACTTTGTACAATAATTTATCTAAAACAAATGTTCCTTTAATTTGCTTTATAATGGTAATCACAGGAAATGACTGGCCAGCTCTCAGAGGTTTATCTGCAGTAATTAAGCATTTTATACTCCAGAATTTCTATCTCCATTGATGAAGCTACAGTGCAGCACACTCCAGCTAGAAACACACTTCTGGAAGGTCAAAAAATAAACTTGTGCCATTTCCTTCACCTTCCATTAAAGATGTATCAAACTACCCATGAACATTCATACTGTATATCATTGAACATGAATGGGCTCAGTGACCTGTACAGAACAAGGGTATTGAGCAACCTATTAGACATGCTGACAAAAATACAATATTTGAGTCATGTTATATGACATAAAAATAATTACCTCAAGTTACACTAAAAGATACAGCTTACTTAAAACTAGAGACAACTTTTATTCTTCACAAATCACTTTTCTAACATGGAAGGATAAATATGTTTTTATTATATTTAAATGCAGACTTGAAGTCTGTCTTACAGTATTGTATAGTCATAAGCTGTACTTAGAATAAGAGTGAATTCAACAAGTATTTATTGTTGGTCTTGCTTTGTTTAATTTAGCACTTTTTTCCACTCAAGAAAAAACATTCTGAGTATTTAAAACCTCCAATAGAGCCTTATTTTTTGTCTTTCATAATGCATTTGCAGATTAAATAGCAATATATCAAGAAACATCTACTTTTCTCATAGCTTATGACAAAAAACCCTTCATAATGGAAAAAAAAGGCATAAAAAGGAAGCCACTAAATATCCTCCATTGTAATCAGGTTCAGATAAGGTTTGGGATATGAACAGTCTCCACTATAGAAGTATTTTGCATGTAAGAAACTTTCATGCCAAAATATCTTAACCTTTACCTATCTGACTGCTAAAGGACATATTTGAATGAATGAAAGCAAAACAGGAAATCTCATTAAATGTTGCCAGCATCTTCCAATCATTATGAATTTTACAATACAGCATCCAATAATTATATTAGTTTTCCAATAATGTAGTCAAATGTCTCTCATTACAACTAATTGAGAAAGCACAACAGATTACCCAATCTCACCATTTTATGAAAAGAAATAATGATTGGTCAGCTCTGCTATCAGCTGAATGCATTGACCTGCACAGAAAGTCACAAAGATGTCAGCATTTACCTTTCTGTGGGCCAGAATTCCCTTATTGGATGTTTCTTACTGTGTAAACTTCCCAAACTGACCTACAAAAGCTGTGAGGATTTATATCCACAGTAATTCTTTAATTACAGTTACAAATATTTCTAGCTACCAAATTTAAATATGTTGTTCATTTTCTGTAAGTGTCAAACTCAGAAGCTTTCCTGGTACACCTGAGATTAAAACTGTCTCCAACCATCAGGGTCACATTTCTGGGGGCAGCCCCAATCCATCAGCTTTACACAAACGTCTCTCAGATACAACATGTCTACAACAGCACAGGGCATAAGTGGAGCTGCATAGTCTTTGCTACCACTGGAAATGAAAGCAAGCTGGAGGAAATCTAGATAAAACTTATAGGAAATCAGGCTGGTTGACCCCCAGCAGAACAATAACATCTGAATTACTTTGTTGTCAGAATCACTGCAGCTACCCAGCTAAGTAAAGCAATAGTAGAGCTCTGTATAGCCAAGTGCATTAGGCACCGAGGTGGTAAAAGTCAGAACATAAAGAACTCACTGGGATGGCTGTGAGAGAATCATCCTTTAGGCCTGGGAAATGAGCATCTCTCAGTAGCTGCACTGTGAAAGGGCATCAGAACTATGAAGCCTATTTGGAGGTATACAATTAGCAGCTATTCAGTTCTCAACTCTGGTATAGTCCCTGGCAAACTTACTTTCAACAAAATTAAAGGAAAAAAAAAAGAAACAAAGAAAAAGCTGAGGGAATAAAGGAGTATTCATTGTTAACATGCCCACAATACCCATTTGCCCAGAGGTTCCAAACTCACAATTGTCTAAAACAGGATGACAGAGGGAAGATGCAACTCTAAGTGAGATTCAATTATTCCTGGCAGCATTTGGCGTCATGAGCATGACGCTGAAGGCCTGCAACCAGAAACAGTGTGCAATTACTGTTCTGGCTCTGACACCATCTCCTGTATGTCACCCACGTCTTTCAGACACTTCAGGGCTGGAAGCCATGGGGAGCATATGCTTTTGATTGATTTACGTACTTCTGCCTACAGGCTAGAGAGCAGTGTGGTCACTGTGCTCAGCTACTTGGTGCTGAAGTCCCACTCTCTGTGTTCAGGGCAGCAGAAGGTAGCCACGGTTCAATGCCGCAGAAGGGCTCTTTCCCCCCTGTCCAAACGAGAAACTACAGCTGTTGGATAAAAAATAAATATTAGGAGGACACAGGAGCATCTCTGTTCACCTAAGCCTGCATACATCTCACTATTTTACACTCAGCAAAAATACTTGTAGGGACTTTACCTTCATGTATGAAACACACTCCCATCTAATAATCACAAGGCTACAATAATAGGATGCCTACAGTAATATCAATAACAATAATAATTATGTTGATAAATGAGACAGTTCTGTAATAAGTATTATGGTGATTAATTTTCCACAACTTTCAAATGGACATTTCAGACCACCGTCTTTATATATTATGAACACTGATATATATGTCATCATTGATCATTGAAAACTTACAGCTTTTGAAATATTTATGGCTTAAATCAGCAACAGACAGAAAATATGTGTGGAAAAGGTAGCACAGGGACACTTGAAACACATTTGAGAAATGCTGCTTGGGAAGAGGTATAATCATTACTTATGAGTGGCAGGACATGAAGATACCATAGAAATGACCCACCGTGAGAGACAAAAAAAGTATTTTGAAAAAGATCTGAAAGGATTAATTCTAAACCTAAATTAAGTTTTCCATTCCTCTACATGCCATTTATTACTGCCCCGACAGCAATCTTCCTGATTAGTAAATTGGCTACCTGGAACAACAAACTTATTTAGAAAGATGAGTAATAGGAATGGATAAGAGAGCATTGCATGACCCGATAAATTTTAGCTATGTCGTGTCTCCCTATTCAGGAACCACCAGCTGCCATCATGGCTGCTTCCGTACAAACACTACTAGGTTAATATCAGCTACAAGTTTATCACTCAGCAATAAACTATTCCCCCAGAAACCTGAATCTGGGGATGTTTTTTCATTGACTGGCAGGATAGATTAGTCAAAGTTCTTCTTTCCTCTCTGCATTCAACTTAAGTTTTTTTTTTTTTTCAAAAAGCTTGAAAGTGGTCATTATTTAAAGGAAAAAATAAAAAAAAAAAAGAAAAAAGAAAAAGAATATAAAAAAGAGTCCTGAAAATCATCTAAAACAAACCTGGACAGAAGAGATGCACTATAAGGGCCCAGGCAGAAACACAGGCAAGATCATCTGCTGAATATAAAAAACTTACTGGGTCCCTCAGTGGCCATTTTAAATAATTCAAGACATTTGCAGCCCTTTGAATGACCAGAAACACCATTCAGACTGTGTGTGTGTGCATGTGTATGTGTGTGCATGTGGATATCTGCATTTTTGGGGGAGGAATAAAACTTGAACCGACAATATAATTAATGTGCTCTCATTGAGTTTGGCTAAGTGGGGCAGACAGTGCCCCAAGGGTAAAACTGAACTTGCAACCAATAAAATTTCAGGTAATTCAAAAGAAAATCAAAATTCTCTTTATCACAAAAACGACAGAGATTTGAATGTTGGCAAATAGAATTATTTATCAACAGTTGCACGGCCCCACAGAATGAAACCCAATTCAATGCTATTCGCAAAGAAACCATATCCCTTTCTTCAGTGCAAAGATGGGAATGAAAATGAGTACTGTACTGACTGATAAAGGGGAGCTATTGCTTTCCAATAAGGTAAATGGCACGAGCCTGATCCCAGTGTAATTTGGCATAAAACCGTTTTTCCTGGTAACATGAAAAAGAACATTGTGTATGGAGTCTCTTCCCATTGATTCATTCCCTCTTTTCAGGCTCAGATGCTGCTGGAACAGATTGTCTCCTCCAGTGCAAACCCAAGTGACATCTGATTCACCCACTGGCAGCTGTTCAAGCCTATCTGGACAAGCAGACCTCCGTGAACTGGGGGCTTCAGGTTGTTTTTTTTTTTTTCCCTACCGCGTTTATCAGCGGTTTTCATGCTGTTGAAATGATCTTGGCAGGGCAGCTCGCAGTAATCCCTCACCCTTTTGTGCCACCTTTGTTTGGAAATGTAGCTCTCCTTACTTCTAGGTATGTTATCTCAAAAGACTTCAGCCTAGGAAGGCTGTGAAAATGATCAGTTAAATTGGACTCCTCAGACGATTCAGATGATGTGCACAATCAATGCCCTGTAAAAACTACTATAATTTTTTAAAAACTCAATTAAGTTAACTAGCTGCCTATTTAGCCTTAGCATTTAAATCCCCTGAGGGCTTGTAGCCTGCAGATGGTAAAGCACTCCAAACATCACCTGAATACAGTTCCTCTGGGTCCTGGTCATGTCCTCAGGCAACAGGAGCCTCTTTGAGAGTTCAGTGATCAAACAAAGCCTGATATACGTTAAATTCATGTAAGTAAGATGGGCCACATGCTTAAACACCCATGGTGTCTGGGGTGATGGTGTGTGGAATAATAGAGCAATTTGTTGTATATATGAGGGGAGGAATTTAATTTATCTGTACCTACAATCATACCCAGGAGCTGGATAAAGATGCCAAGTGAAACAAATTGTGTTAACAGCATGCCTCAAAATATTTGCGAGTGACTGTCTTACAACGTATCCCCCAAGGGAAGAAAAGGAACCGATCTGTACCTATATAGAACCATCAGCACATGGTACAGTGTTTTGTATTGTGAGTTAGATGTTATCCAGTGAAGGCTCCTAAGAATAAAGCAAATTAAGGCCAAACTCAGGAACTCTGGGGAGCCCTGGAAATAACTGAAGATGAAAGCACAGCCTACTTTAGGCATTTATTAAAACATTTATCTATTTGATACATAAACATAAGCATTTATCTATTTGATACATAAACATAAGTTCTTCAAAGCCAGTTTGAAACACTGCAAAAACAAAGCAAGTTTTAACAGTACCAGGCAAACCCAATCAAAAGTACAAAGGCTGGATGGGGAAAAAAAAAATAAAATCACAATGTGTCAGAAAGATCTGATATGACACTGTAAGATGTCCAGGCTCAAGTGTCATAAAAACTAATTTCGTAATTCAGCAGTTTTTATACAAGATGACCAGAGCCCGAGAATGAAACATACTTGAAGATTTCTACAGCTGTTCCTGAAATCTCACATTAGCCATCTATTTGATAGCATTAGTAGTGAAAGCGCTGAAAGAAGGGTACAGTAAGTCCAGCCTTCAAAGTAGAAAATGCTTACTTGTTAAACAAAAGTTAGACAGTATGTACAAAAGCTCTCCTTCAAAATAACCCTTAGAGTCATTAATATTGTGTGTCATTTAGAGATCAGTGAAACATGCAAAGAGGTGATGGCAATGTTCTAGTGGTAGGAGGAATTAAGTAGTAAAACTCTATTTTTCAATAGGGAAGAATTTATTGCTGAGATTAAACAATGGACATACAATAATTTATTTCTTTTTATCTACCAGGACAATTCCCATAATTGTTCAAACACAATATACTGTTATTTAATATACTGTTATATAATGTGTCAGTATTCCAGATACAAAGCTCATCAGATTTCTCCTATTATCAATCATTAAAGGCAGATCAACTGGTCTTCCCAACCTTTGAGAAAATACAGTTAAAACTCTGATGTTAGAGCAGCTGAAGAAAATCCTCTATCAAAACACAGGTCTGGCTTGTTCCATCATGCTGTTTTCAGAGAGGAGTCCGGGTGTCATTTCCTGAAAGCTGGTATCTATTAGCGCTCAGCTCTAACCTGCCCACAGAAATTCCCTGCTTTTCTACTTGCAATCTCCATTTACAAGAGAGTGGAAGTTCTCAGAAAATAGAATAACTGAAATGAGAAAATCTCATTTTATAAGGTTAATGACACCTAGGAAAACCCAAGTGCTGAAACCCTACAAAATTATAGAGAAACCATGATTTTACCTTCTGGGAGGAAAGCATCTTAGGAATCAAAAGAAAATGGTAGAGATGTTGACGCTGACCACCCCAAACTAGTGGAGAAAACAAAGCACATCCTAATGAGTGCAAGAAGAGTCTCATCAGAATGACTTTAAGTAATGGTGAAGATACAGGCCCTCCTTGTCATATCCCCATGTGGGATTGTATGCCAGAATAGAACAGGATGAGGCTGACACAGTAAATGCTTTGGAAACACCCCGGGCCAGATCTGTGCACCATGTGGGACTGGAGATGCCCAAGGAACAGAGCAAAGAATGCTGCACCCTATGGCCCCAAGTCAGTAGTAAAGCCTGTCAGGCTAAAGTAAGTTTCTGTGAGAAATATCAGGTATGCTTAGTAGCATTCTAGTATGCAGCCCAGCAGCAATTACTAATTCCCAAATTTCTGAGAGAAATATCCCAATGATCCTGAAAGAAGGAGCAGCTATTACCCAACATTTACCGTGAATGTACAATGAAACTTATTCCCCTCTGCTCCTGACAGTAATTAGAAATAGAGGACCACAAGCCCTGGAGCTCACTTATGTCAGTTAAACGAAGCTGACAGCTGATTCTCAGACATATTTTGCCTCACTACACCATGAAATTTCTGGACTCACTGGACTTTGTGACAGCACAAAATTTGGAGATTTTTATTTTGGTGATTAGACAGGGATCAACCTGCTCAATGAAAGATCAGGTCTGTAAAGATAATGCACTAAGACTACTCCTGGGGAGGTATCTTTTACATTGTCTAAGTTTTAGACATTTAAATTACAAGCCTGATTAAATTATGTTTAAATACGTAAATATTTCTTAGGAAAAAAATTATCTTTATGCATAAAATACACATGATAATGTAGACGACATTCTGGGAACTAGAAACTGAGATCTGATGCAATAACATTTTGTATTGTCTACTAATTATGACAAAATGAATACCTAAAGGTTACAGCCTACAAATAAAGATGAAGAGCCAACAGGATTCTGTGGTGAAGTCCTGCACAATGTCAGTAACATTCTTCAGCAATTGTACCTACACACCACTTGCATGCAGTATTTCTGCATTGAAAAGAGAGTCCTTAGATGATGGACAGATTACGAAAGGAAGTTTAATAAAGCGTTTAATTTTATATACTGACTTAACACCTGCTTCAACATGGAATCAAATACTTTCTTTCTGCAGTAGCAATCTCTAGCCTATTTTCTTTTTTTTTTTATAAAATATTACATTGTTAATGAAATTTCCTTTTACTTGTTATAGTAGTCATATAAGCTATGAAGTAAACCAGTTGTGTCTTGACTCTAGATATCTCGACTTAAGGAGTCTCTCCTGTCTGAAACCAGGACATGTAGCTATCCTTCATCTATATACAGCATTTTTAAAAACATGTCTGGTCTCCTCTTAGCTCATATTATCTCCCAAGACACCACATGAATAAATAAAAGAGAAAATTATGTGATTTTTAGTAGTAACTAATATAAAAGAAGTTGGACTTTAAGGCACATTCCCAGTACAAATATGATATAATTTAACATCCCCCATATGTAAATTATTTAATATTATATATTAAACACATGAGCTGATGTAAAAACCTTCAGAAATTAATCATTAATCATCTTCACAGCTTAACTTTATGCCTACAGCAAACTCATTTGGATTTGTTATATGGTGCTGATATAAAAATAGATCGCCCTGGCATGCATTCTAATACAAGCATGTATTTTCATCATTTAATATTCAAGACCTGGCTACATACTTTATATATGTCACTAATGCAGCTCTTCATGCTACGCCATTAAACAAACACGGAAGCAGTAAGAAGGCATCGCTAGAATGGGTCGTTTCTGTAGCAATCTCAGCTGCAATTAGTCGGTTGTACATTTGTACGTATTTACCGGGTAACAGGCATTATGAGAATGGGGACTATAATTTATGGTTTTTTAGTGGAAAGTGTCCTTTATTTGAGCTTTCCTTTACAGTCAAGCTCTATACCAGAAAGTTAAACCTTAGTGAAGATAAGCTTCAGGGAAGTGGCACAGTAATTAGCAAGTACAAGAGCTAGTTCCATGGGGAATTCAGAAATAAGAGCTTTCCTGCTGGGATAAATAGTGGCAGTATGGAAATAAAAGTGTTTTGTTATAACACTTGATACTAGTAAAATCAGTCTCTGCTGAATTTTTTTCCCATGGGAATGAAAATTCTTTTCTGTAGTGACTGGCAGAATTAAGAAATGTCTACTGTCAAATTAGAAGCACCAAGTAATTTTTAAAATCAGAATTGTTTTTTTTATATCAGAATTGCACCGACAAATGTACTGTTTCCCCAACATCCCAGGCAAGCAAACTTCTCACTTTTTTGTCTCTTGCACTGTGAATTAATCTTCTAAATAAACTGGACATTTGTAATATGCAACAAACAACTTGATGTCATTTCTCATTACAGCAGTCCTATTATTCTATAGAGTGCCAATGGACAAGTGTAATAAAAATATGTAAATTAGCCAGAAACCCAGTATATTTTGCCCTTAGTCATAGGCACCTCTTTGCTTACTGTGTATAATTAGCATACAAAAATAAATTGTTGTCAGGTTATTTATTCACTTGCTTTGTTATAAGATGAACCAACAGGTTGAATTAGGTTTTACATAAGAAAAGACACAAAAGCACCAGACTTTAAATGCAGAAGAACCACTCTGCAGCCATTCAACAGCCACTACACTCTACCTCAACAATCTTAAAAAAAGTTGATTTGGCAAGACAGATGTGCTTTGCATATCCTATAAAGGACATGCAAGCCATTTCCTTCAATTAGTAAAGTTAAGTTGATAAACAGCAAGAGTTTGAAATTTCTTTTTATGCCAAGTGGAAATAACTGTAATTTGATTAGAGTTCTGTCATTGTACAACTTTATTTTATGACATAAATGTAATTTGGCCACATTTAAAATATTTTTAATGGGAATATTCATTGGATAGGATGCCATGAACTATTCTAGCTTTTATCACGACTAGAAGTCTACATTAGCATCTCCACAAAAGCAGAATGGTGTGACTTTCCCTCAAGGTCCTATTTTCACCATGATGACAACTGTATTAATAAACTAAGAAGCTTTTTCAACTGGATATTAAAATACCAGCTCCTATTGTAAATTAAACCACTCTGTAATATAGTTTAACAACAAAACAGTAATTCTTGTGGCGTACAGTCAAGCTAAAACCAATCACACATATTTGTTTGTGTCTCTGTCTGCAGGCCCATAAACACATACACGTTATTGTGGATCAGAGGAAATGATTCATTATTCCTTTTTAGTTTTAGACACACGTCAGCACCGCAAACCACCTTTAATTTATCAGGGATGAAAGCAAGGTTTGTCTCTGCTTCAGAGGAGTCCAACTCAGAAATCTTTTCAGGTTGGGGTTCAGAAGCACAAGCAGAGAAGTGTCACTAAAGCTGTGCTGAACTAAAGAGAAGATTGTCATCAAATACAGAATTTATGGCTTTTTGGCTAGATGTATAGACATCATTGATTTCCTCAAATACATAAAGTATTTAGGGGACAAAACTGCAAGTCAATATGCTTCATCTAAACAGCGTCACTAAAAAATAAGAAGTTAACTGGAGAAAATAAAAAGCATTGTCCACAGCTGTCAGCTTAGTGTTCCTTGGAGTGATGGTGAAGACAGTATTTCAACGCTGGAACAAACCCACCTGGAACAGGGAGAGGAGGCAGAGGGGACTCCAATGATGTCCCACCCACACAAGTAGGCTCAATCTGGCTGTACAGCAGTCATTATGCTGCTGGAGTCTGCATGTGGTGGCAGTCACGGTTAATGCACCGGGGTTGAATGCTGTACCATGAGAGAGGGTCTTGTCCTTCTTAAAGTAGGGGGGAATACCCATGAGTTTAGTGTTTTCATGCTAAGAGAGGTGACTGCGTTGGGGGATCAGATGTCTGGGTTTCCTAATGGAGTTCTTGCTCTGCATGTTGTGAGAAAGCAGCATTTTGCTAAGTGGAGCCCATGAGAAGATACAGAACTCACAGTTCCCTGGAAACTTTTTGCCATGGTGAGGTACTTACACTGTCATAGCAAATCTTCACAAGACATGGGTGTAGAGTAATTTAGTAAGGCAAAACAAGACAGTTTGTGTATAATCTGTCACACGAATGGCTCTGCTGCTTGCCACACTAGCACAGGTTAACTCCAATGAGTCCTTGGTGGCTTTGATTGTTCCCCTCCTTTTCAGCAAAGCACCTTTCTTGACATCAAAAGAGTCTGCTGTGCTTTACCTCACCCATACTACTTTCATTACTTGCACCCACATAACTTACCTTGCTTTGGCAGAAGGGAAAGAACATACAGCCTCCTCCTCATGAGGTAATCAATAGTGCTTCGAAGATAAGCCAGCCAGCAAAGGCTTGTAAATATGTGTCACTTCTGTCTTTAACAGCCCTTCATATGTGACATTCGTGATGCTTTTGGTCTCGATTGACTCGACCCGAGGGAAAGATATCAAGAAGCCTTCTCTGAACTGGGTTACTGCTCCACTGGAGACTCATCACCTTGTGCCACACCTCTTTCACAAAACCCTTAGGCTTCACTGACATGTTATATTCATCATGGATAACTCCCTAATAAATGATCATCAGAAGATAAACACACCTTTGTTTAGAAGGAGACTGTGCAGGAGGTACCCTAAAGCAGTGACACTCTAGGTCATGCTTCAGGATGACTGTATTTCTAACAGAACATTTGGCTAACTTAGATGTAATGAAACACCGACCAGGAACTCCTACAGAAACACGGAACAGTGACAGTTACTAAACCAGCTCTGCAGCCAGCAGCTTCCAGGAGCCGCAGGCACAGCATTGCCGTCAGCAAGGTGAGACAGGCACATCCTTACAGAGCAAAAGCCTTTTGAGGAGACAGTGGGCAAGGGAAATGCTACAGCCAATCCTACCCAGCAGACAACAGCACCGATTTAAAAGAAATTATGTTGACCTATGACCCTTTTTATATTTTTCTTAATATTCATCAGATGTTTTGACTATGGTGAGACATAAAGAGATGCAAAAATAATTACCTCGATGGAAGTAAAACAACAGAAGAATACAAGAGAAGCACACCTTTATCAGACTTCTCTTGTAAACTGCTCATAAACTCAAAAAATATTAATTCCTTCCAAGGTTTATCCAGAGACTGCCACTATCTTTAGAAATATCACATATGTGTCACCTTGCAAATTTAAGCTTGTGTAGTTTGTGAAAAGGACCAGAGGTCAGTTGCTTTCCGAAGTTACTGGTGGTCAGTAGGGCAGGACTTGTGGAAAGGAATGAGAAACAGGTCCTGAAGCTCCTTGTCACTGCCAGAGCATAGTGATGTTTCATTGTGTCAGCTGAGCTCTGCAAGCGTCACCTAAGCCAGGAGATATTTGAGTTATTGAAAATTTAAGGAGAAAACAAGTAAACAATTTTAAAAGTCCCAAACCAACACCACAGTTCTCTTTCCACTGCCGCATATTTCTGAAGGGATAAACAGTAAATCAATATGCCCAAATTGCTGACGCACGCTGAAAGAGAGTACTAAAATGCACTGTTCATTTCTAAATGCTGAACAGTTGCACTTTTCATCTTATTTTAGAAGTTAGTGTTGGTTCTGAGCACTGGGAGCTCACCTGGACACCCTGATCCCAGGGCAACACCTGGATTCTGCTGAAAGTTGGGAAATGGGATGCAGCGTGAAGCTTAGGGTCAAGCATTGGAAAGTGATGTTTCCTTCACATTCCCAGAGGGAAAAGAGACACGCTTGTTTATAAGCAAAGGGATTTATTACCCTTTCTGTTTGCACAAACAAGCTGCTAAGTATATCATGGTGGGCTGACCCTGGCTGGAGGCCAGGCGCCCATCGAAGCCGCTCTATCACTGCCCTCCTCAGCTGAACAGGGGAGAGAAAATATAATGAAAGGCTTGTGGGTTGAGATAAGGACAGGGAGAGATCATACCTCAATTACAGTCATGGGCAAAAGAGACTCAGCTGCTTCTAGCAGCTTCTCACAGAAGCCACCTCTGTAGCTCCTCTGCTATCAGAACCTTACCACACAAAACAAATTCATATATAAATGTGAAATAATTATCATGGAATGGTAGAATTCATGTGGGAAGAATCACAGAATATTAGGAGCTGGAAAAGAGACCTTGAAAGATCATCCAGTCCAAGCCCCCTGCCAGAGCAGGGCTCTCAGTTGAGCCTCCTGCTCAAAGAAAGTATAGCCAATTCCCTCGTTTGTTCTCCAGCTTTGGTCAAAACTCTGGCTGAAGGACTAGGCACAGATCAGCAAGCTGCATTACAGTTGCCCCTTACCAACCATCCCGGTGTCCATATACTCACTCTTTTGGAAGGACAAACACAACAGATAGTCACACCATGGTATGCTGGTCTCCATTATGGGAATGAGGATGTTTCTCCCGAACTTTATCCACCGTTCAGTTACATTGCAGTTAAAAAAATGACGACGTCTTCCTATCTCTTTGCAAATTTAATTTGATACAAATGGTAAGATATCCACTGTAAAACCTGGTGGCAACTTTATGCTTTAAAGGGATGTACTTTATTTTTCCAATAGAAACTAGCAGAACTATGTAGCAGAGGGGTGACATTCATTGCTTTAAGATGTAATTCCTTCTTTGTGTGACTTCTATTTGCTGACACCTTGCTGGAACACTACAGTCTACCTGGCTTTACCTGAAAGAATATAGGCAATTAGGTCCCCTCAGCTTGTTCTGACACTCTTCTACCATAAGATGGCAGACATAGTACATAAACTTTCAATACTGTAACACAATTATTAGCTCAGTATGTAGATGATGTTCACTACTGTCCTTACTGCACGAACCAGAAAAAAACGATCTCCGTGTACCATTATCTGTTACTGTATTCATAGTTCATTATTGCTCTTCCAAAACAATGTGACTTGGCAAGAAAAGGATTTAATAAAAAATTTGATCAGGCATAAACCAACTATTTTTTGTTAAAGAGCAGAACAATAGCACAATATAGGTATGGTATAGCTTTTGTTTTTATTCAGCTGTTTAGTATGCTGTAGGTATAAATGAGAGACTTAAACCAAGCATCAAAACTGAACCTTTCAGAAGTTAATGTGATGATAGCTGTGTTATTATGAGCCTAATGATATCTAGTGCACACAAGAATACATAGGTGTCATGCTGGGAAACCAATGATCTAGCTCTCATTCTGACTGCAGGCAAAGAATATCTCATCAAAGCTATAAATTTCATGAGTCTGTTCCCAAATTTAAAACCCTTAAGGAAATGGCTTTCATGGTTCAACAGTCTTAAAGGGTTGCTCTTACTTGGCTTTGTAACAAGGAAATTAATAGTTCTTACAAAACAAATCAGAATTATGCCATAGCTGCATGCATTTTCATGCTGTTGCCTTCAGCATTTCACTTCCTTCTCCAGATAACATCACTGCAGAATCCACATTGAATTCACCGTGGGGAAACATTTATTACCTGCTATGAATTTGCACTATAGCCTTAGATAGGTGACAGAAGTCGTTTACTCATTGCTATGGAAAAACTGTTTTCTTTAGGTCATGTGAAATAGAGTCAGTTTCTAATCAACCTTCACTTTCCACAGAGTAAAACCTATCCAGCCTAATGTCAGGGAGAGTTAGTTTCTGTAGCCTGATGCAGAGCACCCATCCGAGAGGTACACAGCTTACGGGACTGCAATACCAAAGCAGCACAGAAGTGATACACTTCTCTGTCAGTATGGGTTTTTTTTTCCATTTAAAAATTCTGACTGCACAAATATGGAAGCTCCTGAGAAGCTTAATTTCTTAATTTAAAGGTAAGAAAATCCTTTCTAATGAGCAGAAAATTAATACTGTGTTAGGATTAGCTATGTTGCATGTCACATTTCATGCATATAATACACTACGACTAGAGCTGTTTAGGAGAGGAAACAAATAAGCACCAAATGGCCAGAGTTGCAATACATTTCAGTCTATCAATAACAAAATATGGTGAATTCTCATTTCAAGCAGTAAGAAGTTACACAGACAGTGTGATTTAAATACCAAGGTATTTTTAGTGTGTGTGGAATCCTTATGATTGCAAAACATTATACATCCCACTATTTCAATGTCTGTGGAGCTACAAACAGATTAACAGCACCTGTGTCACAAGTAGCTTTGCTTCTTTAGCTCGTGCCAATCATTCTGACTCTGTTCAGGTGAGAACGTACCATTCAGAATAAGAATCCTTGCACAGGTAACACACTAATGAAATTCATCCCACAGCAAACCTTTGCACGTATATCTGTGACACAACACAAACCACACTCACATAAATCAGAAATGTTACTCTGGGTGACTGACAAGAACTTCTACCCCTCAAATTGCTCACCCTCACGAGAGGGGGAGAAGAAAGGTCAGGCATTATTTTCCAAGAACAAAAACTAGAGTAATAGACAAAATTGCTCTCTCTGAGAGTGAACTCACTGTCTGTAATACAAACCAGTGTGGAAGACCACAAAATTCTCAATAGCCCACTGTTCCAAAGAGGGAAAGAAACACGGTGGACCAAACAAAAAACAACAGTAAGCCATCATAAACTACACAAAAAGCAGTAAATTTGCTTCAATATGAGGAAAATGACTCTTCACACTCCACATGTACATATGTGTCTCTGTGTATACATATTTCTCCATACAAATGTCTGTAACCAACTGAATTAAAACTGTCTAAACTTCTGCTCATCCCATCTCTCAGTCTTTGACTGTATCCAGTTAAACTTTGAGTTTTATTCTACAGGAGCTACATTCTTCAGTACCCAAGCTGGCCTGTGTTTGATGGCAGTGCAGACATACCCTTCATAAAAGCCACAATATTCTGCATCAGATTTTCAGTTTTTTTCTGATGAATAATAACATGCAGAAGCATCATGTTATAGTCATGTAGGACTGTTGCAGCCATCTGCTTTCCCCAGTCTGTTCTATCCAAAAAACCTCCAGACACCAAGAAAAAAATATATGATGGAAATTAAATTCATACCAGCAGTCTGAAAACTCAGTAATAAACAAAACATTGACTCATATGCAAATTTTAATTAAAACAGAATAAAGATAAAGGAAGCAAAGTAAGGTATTTTGTAGTCTTTATTTGATCTTTATCAGTTAAAATCCCCTCTCTTTACTAAAAATGTCTACACACAATAGGTGTCTCCATTTTTCTGGGAGGGAGGATGTCAGAGTGCGTTTTGAATCTGTCACACTTCATCTCAAACCCAGCTGATTGAGATAACAGTGCCGGTTATTATTAATTTGCAGTGATGATCTCTAAATTGCAATTTGAATTTTGAATTAAATAATCAAGAGACAGGTTTCTATTTATCAATTCTGACCACAGAGTTTTGGCAAATTAGTTGGATTTCTGAAAAAAAAAAAAAAAAAAAAGGATTTACTTAATAGTTTGATTTATGTAATTATACCTTCACAACTTTTAAGAATTTAGGAAAGTGACAGAAATACTCCTTTTAAGCTCATCAGTATTATGCACCAAATGGAATCTTCCGTATCTTTAAATTCCGATCCATTTTCCTCACTCAGGTGGTTGAGAGCCAAGCAATATATCCTGAACACCAAATAACCACCTTTCTCATCTTATGTACCTGTACAGTCACGGGGTGTCACAGCAAAAGGTCAAACCTGCTGCCGTGGACTGAATGGGAATAGATTATTCTGTAGACATGAGACCCTATCTGTTAATTTCAGACAGGATAATTTGGATGGGTAAAGCTAAACCTCGAGTGCACTGGGGATGGGGGCAGGCAGAGATGACAAGAGACAGCCACAATGCATGCTAGGAAGTAAATCCCCCTGCCATCATCCTACCTTTGTGTTAGCCCCACGTGAAACGTCACTCTCTCTCTTTTCCTTAAGTTACTTGTTCTGCCCTTCAAAATACAGAGGCCTTTCAGTCCTTTCCAATGGCAACACTTCACCTTCCTCAGATCCTGGTGAGTTCCACGCTGTGAAAACTGACTATGGCTTTCTGGGTTAGCCTGAAAAAAAGTCAAAACATTCACTTTGTTCTCATCTACTCTGTGATCCTACACACCGTTTCACAGAGAACAGTCCATAATGTCCTGGGTGGTAAATCTGCTTCTGCCTCTCCCAAATCTGTCTCTTCCACTGCAGTGAAGTCACAATCATAACCCCCCTCTCTCCGAGATGGCTATAGTGGTTGATCTGCACCAAATGGACCAATGCAGAATTTATTTTATATGCTCATTTACATGATAGCTGCATTCATTAAAATAAGATCTAGTGTTATTAAACTCCTGTAGAGTAACTGTGATTGAAATTTGTCCACAAGCTACACTATCTGAACCTCACGAACCAGAAAAGAATTTTTAAAAGATATTGCTTAAACACAGGCACTTTGTTTTTAAAATATCTGAAGCTATAATTTATATGGACAGGACAAAATTGAGGATGAATACTATTTACAATCTGATTTAGCACTCGATATACAGAGTAACAGTAAAAATATAGAAGAGTGGGAGAAGCGGCAAACTTCAATTGAAGACAACTCATTTCTCCTAGAGCAAGATAAACTTCACCCTAAGGACTTCAGCAACCATTGTTCTAATCCTAGAACAGAATCAGTAAAATATTTTAGTTTCTTCACTGCAGCTTGTAAAACTATTAGGCTATAAATCTAAATCTGAGTTTCTTGTACCAACCTTCCAATTTTCTGATCTGCCCAGGCTAAAAAGTAGAGGTATATTGGAAACACAGAAGATGACTATAGGAAGAAAAGTTTTTTTATTTTGGATTTTCACTACTCACTTAAAGGTTTAATGACACAGTAATAAGTTATGTTATTGTATTACAATGGAAAGGTCAGTATGAAGGAATTAGACCTGGGTAGGATGGCCTGGTAATATAAAAGCTTGCAATTCATGAAAAGACAATGATCACATTAAGATGGAAAAGGTCTATATGGAAAAAAATTTATAATGCAACATGAAACCAATTAAAAAATCACGAGTTACAAACATAAAGCTAATTACTTATGAAAACCTACTGTACATACCAAAAAAATCTTTGCCTCCGCCCAGTCCTCAGGAACATTTATTTTGATCACTGATTAGAAGAAATTTCAGAACTCATTTAGTAGAACATAATTATCTAACTTTTGAGAATCAAAGCTCTCGCTCACAAATACCAAAACACGTCTGAGTTATAACCATCCTTTAAGGATAACATTACTTTGTAGAGTAAAAAAAAAATTGACCTGTTTGCTTAGTAAATGCTATTAGTGATGAATAACCCATCATCTTTCTATACTGTCTTCAAAAAGCTTTTAGAATTTTATTGGTATGGTGCTCAGTCCTGATAATTCAGCTTTTAATACAATCAAGAATATCACCAGGAGCTACTTAATTAATTCCCCAGTGCAGCATGAATTTAATTTTCAATGACTTTATTGAGAACTTTTTTTGTTAATTTTACAATGAGAAACTATAATCACTGTTACACAACTTGCAAATTTTTCAGACAGCAGCCTCCTATTTTTTTGATTTTTTCTGTTCCAATTTCGGCTCCTGAGATGGATTTTCTGCCCCAGCTTCATTTTCATCTTCCTGTAAAAGAAAATGAAAACCTGCATGTTAGTGAACTTACTGAAGAAGTACACTTTTTGTACTTATGCATATGTATAGAATTCCTGTACAGAATTCTCTATTCTAGAGTTGTGCCATCTTCTGCCTGACCAGTAAGCATAAAAATAAGCAAGAAATGCCCTTTATTCAAGCATTTGATTTTGCTCTAGAGCTGAAGTAAAATGATAATAAATTTAAACAAATCTAATCACCTACATTTATATTAGAAGAATAATTTAATTAAGTAAATATATTTCGCTGACCAATTTACCGGATGGTTGCGTACGGAATTACTCAGCCATACACAGATGACAAGATATTCAAACGCCTGCAGCAGACAGTATAACACACCTTTCCTTTGTTCTTGACCAGAGGTTTCCATTAAATTGCTTTCAAATGCAAGAACTTTCATCATTGTTCTAAAAATTACTTTTGAAAAGCATCTGCCATTGAAAAATGTATCTTTTTTTTTTGAGACCAGATACGTTTACTTCACCATTTGATAAAAGACAATAAATTCAACTTCAGAGACACTTTATGTGCTGCAGCATCGTATTTTTGTCCCATCTAGCATATTTTCTTGACAGGTCTGCCAATTTTCCAATTACTTGTACCACCATATGTTATCTAAAGATCAGTCAGGTCTAAAATAGGAAACATGAGCATGTCAGGCAGCAGCACGCTTACAATATTCTACAGCTTCAGCTCCAAGAGTAGGGCTCATAATTCACTATGGGTTCCTCTGGATCTTACTGAAAATATGAAGTGACATCATAATGCCCATTTCCATAGGAATGGATACTATTTTGTGTCCAGTACAAAATCGTGACCTCCAAAGTATAAATTACAAAAAGCTGAGAAAACTTCCAACACGTCGTATCACAAACAGTCCTTATCACACATTCAAAGTACGGCCAGTTTTACAGCCTGCATTTAAATTCAAGTTACAGAGAATCTTCTTCATTCCCAAAGCACAAAGGAAAAGAAATGAACAGGCATTTGGGAATGAAGATGCTGCTATAACATCACTCAGCACAAGTCAAGAGCTGAGGGAAAGGAAATGTCAGGGATGTTAGGTGGGATCCAGGAACCCAGGTCCAGTTTCCTGCTTTAAATCAGCACCTTCATTCTTTTAGGAAGATAACTATCTTTTTGCATCCTAGTCATCCTTTCACTATCAAAGGGATATTTATAATAAAGATTTGGAGTTACACAGAAGCACAAAATAGAATAGCAATGGAAAATCTTGTTAAAAAAAAAAGTGCTCTTGTATGATGTTACACAATGCTAAAATAAAATTGAAAAGCTTGTTCTTCTATTAAAGATACACTCCACACCACTCTGCTTCTAAATCCTCCCCTCTTCTGGGGCACTGAAAAATATTTACATGACTGACCACTAAAGGTTAAATGCTTTCTGTCTTATCTTTCTGGACTATTATCTCTCTTCAATTACCTTTAAAACATATAGTGAGCCTCTTGTAGTACGGGTGGAGAAACATGTTTGTGCATGTGTATGAAACCAAAGATTGTTTACTCATCAAAATTACAAGTGTAGCATATATTCAAGAGAGTGTAATTTATAGTACACATACAAAGGTCAAACTTCTAAAGAAAATAAAGGCAAGGCAGAATGGAAACAACAAAGAAGCAGTGTGTAAGCTTGGATGTACAAAGAATATCACTGAATAAAAGAGCCACCCACAGAAATTTTTGGCTGCTATAGAAAAACAGACAGGCTCTTTTGTGAAAATAGTTAATAAACAAACAGCAAATCTGCATGTTTCTGAATGTCCCTACCTACAGAAATTGTTTCCCTACTGACCTCAATGCCAACTAATCCACCATCCCAGCAGACAACCTCCCACCATTCCAACATCCCGCCTTGTACTTCCTCATATAGGGAATATAAATCCTACACAACCATTCTTTTCCCAATACACCTGACATTGCTTGGGGCTTCTGCTCCTAACAGCGTTCATGCAGAGATTTCAGAGACTAAGAGACTACAGGGCCATACCATCACTGAGGACTACAACAGGGTAAAGGGATATTTGGCTCAATACTGAACATCAGCTTCCTGAGTCAATTTTCTGTCAACAAATCAAGTTTTATCCAGTGAAAGAGGTTTTGTAACAGAATCTTCTGGCTCTGTATAGACTCAAAATGTTTTAATTCTGTGCTCATAAGATCATGCTTGCTCTCTGGCAGATTTCCTCTGTTAGAGCAGCAGCTGCAGTAATCTCTGTTTTCTGAGATGCAGAAATGATGGCTGAGTGGCTACAAGTCCGGGATTTGTGCTGTATGAATAGTCAAGATGGAAGCATCTGCTTTGGGATATTTGCGGCACCAGTACCCTTCCCGTTGTTCATGTCCTCTTAACTTCAACCAGGTAAAACGCATTCAAGCAGGTAAAATGTACCAGCAGATGGACTGGATTTATGTGGGCAGATCTCAGCACAGAAGTAATCCAGGTCCTTGACTGTTATTTTGTTATATTTTTGTTATTTTAATATTTTTATGTACAAAACCTGTCTGAATAGCATTGTTTTAGACCATGCTTCACACAGGATATCATAGTTTTGTAGAGGTGCTTTTCCTCCATCTCTCTTTTCCAAGAACAGGGATGTTTCATTTTGAAACAGAAATCAAGGGTTAGTTATGCCTGAACACGAGTGACTACTGTGCAAAACGCAGTCATGATGGCTGATCTTTCTCATAGTATGAATTATTACGTGGAGAAAAATTCCCTTTGTCGCACATGTCTTCAGACCGATCAGTTCCCAGACCTGTGCTCTGCTCACATGAACAGCAGTGCCAGTCCAAAAGAGATGGCAGAAATGATTGTCAGGGGACACTGGAAACTATAAACCACCAGTTCTGGCATGCCTGCAGCTTTTTGCCATAAAAAAAGGTGACAGCATTGGCCTGAGAACGAAAAGGATTATCAGAAATTTTTGAGACGTGTACTATAAATTGGAAGAAGTGCAGTATCACTGCCAGTATACTTGGGAAAGATTCAAACTGGCAATTCAGAGCACACATAGTAACCATACTCCAAGATGTGAAGACTCATTCTTTGTTTGCTGACACTGCAAAATTTCTAGGAAATGTATTATTTTAATTTTTAATAGCCCAAGAAGCAACCCAATGATTGCATGTAGAATAATGAATTTGTTGGAGTTTCTGAAGTCATTAATAATGTTTGAATTTCCAGCTAAATAGCCTATATAGCCTAATTGTCAAGAAACTGTGTATTTGTTTTACTAATTACCACCTATCATTACCATCATTATAATGTTTTTAATTCTGACAGCACAGGAAAACCTTATATTTTCATCTTATCTGTTAAAAAACAGTTCAGGATGGCAGAGTGTAAAGCTGTTATTCAGATCAAACACTGAATTCCAGATTCTGTTTCACAGAAGTTCAGTTCATATTTACCTATTAATGCCTCTCTACTTTGTGTTACTATTTTTCTTCAAGTTGCCTATGACTCTACTGTCTAGTGCTTTCTGTCCTAAAAATTCTCAAACATAGGATTGTAATTTTGATGTTAAAATGTTCCACCATCTAGCAGATGTCACAAACCAAGCTTTTCTCTCTACCTTTTCTGACTACAGACAACCATAGTCTTGGATATTATACAGTGAATGTTGAACACACTCACCTAAAAGATGTCTCAGAACAGATCTGGTGACTTGTAAGAATAGCAAGGGGAAGAGAATACCACAAGAATATATTGCTACTCTTACTGAAAAAGGGCACTGAACAGCTCAAAGACTATTTTCATGCTGAAATGAATGAAATTTCCTAGTCTGGAATTCTCATTCAGATTTACAAAACCAACAGTGATAAGGAAAAGTGCAAAGTGTTTTATGAAGTGCTGTTAAACCAAACACCTTGGATTGAAACGTCAAGTCCTGATTATGCTAATGGACTGATGAACCTTCTACATCATCTTTTTTCCTACATACTGTCCCTGATGGAAACAAGCTAATGAGTCCTTTGGATGCTCTACGCATGTCTTCAAATGTCCTACGGACATCTCTTCCTTTAAAACTACTTAGCCTACACTTGTTAGCTGAGTATTTAATAGGTGACAGTAACAGAAAAGTGCCAAGAATGTAAAACTGAGACCCTTCAATCTGCCATCTAAATAATATTTTTGAATTATTATTATTGAGCATTCAATAGGTCTGCCAAAATTAACAGGAATACTTCAAGAATAGAAATAGGGTATTGGGTGTCCTTTTCTCCCNTCAAAATACCTACGTTTACTTTTATTCCATTAGTTAAGAATAGAGAATCTAGAAGATGACAGTGAATTAGACAATTCTTAAATCTAGAGGGAATCTGACACTATATGCAGAACAGATCACTCCTCAATTGGAAATGCACTGATTCACAGATTTGTGCATGGTACCACCTCTGCAATTTCTAAAGTTCCATTTAAAAAGGTATACTTAATATGATACACTTCTTGTTGTATTCTTTCCAAACTGTAACCCATATTCTAATCTTAATAATGAGCTACCTATTTCAGGATGATGTAAATAATCATCTAAATAATAAGAAAGTTTGTAAAATACAAAAAATATCCTACTGTAATTAGGACTGACTAAAGGGTTTTTTATACTATCACATAAACTAGAAATATAATCTCCAAACCACTAGGGACCAAATTTAGATACTATTACTCTTCTTAGCATCTTAACCCAAAAGGGCTGAAATGTGACTAATACACTGAGCTCATATGAGGGTGTCCAGCTGGTATTTAATCTCCTGCCTCACAGATTCTACCTAGGGATACACCAGTTGGGAGCAGGTAAGAATACTTCTAATACTCTTCAAAAATACATCACGGAAAAGGGACTTTGGGAACTATGAGAGTTTTTCTTCATGTATGTTAAAGTCTTATCTTCCGACTGTTGCAGGCTACATTTGGAGGAAAATTAGTTTCAGGCAAAAATTGGGAATTAAATCAGCCTCTCTGTTAAATCAGCATAAGATGAGCATCCAGCATTAAAATTCAAAAGTTATTTTTCTGCCAAAGCATATGCTATCTTCTTCAAATGTATTACTGACACACTTTTAATGAGGAGTAGTGCAAAAATACAGAGGGCAACTGGAGCAGTTCTTTACCAATGAATATTAGAAGCAAATATAAATTTCTTGTGAGAGATGACAGCTTTCTGTCACTGCAGCTCTGCAGTGATAAGGCAGCTGTTTGTTTCCCAAGAAAAGGAGACCCTTGCTACATGGATCATTTTCATAGTGACAGCCTTGACAAGCTTGACATTTGCTTCATGAAGTATTCTGAAGCAACCATCAAGAAGATGCCCCCTCTGGGACCACTGGCAAGCTGACAGTCGTGTCTTTTAATGCGCATTTCCATTAATTCCTTACTGTCAAAGCCCACTGAACTCCTACAGCGAAATCTCTGCTGATCTGGTACATTAAAGAATGGAGGCCATGAATGAACTAACCATCATAATGTATGTAAACATGACATCAATTAGGTGGAGGCAGCTCTCCACCCCATTTTGCTTAGTAAGAAGAGCAACGTTCATCGGTCGCTTTCCTTCCCCGACGCAGTACAAGGCACCGTGCTCTAGGTGGCAATGCAAGACTCGGAGAAAGAACTCGTTTTACACGACAGCTCTTCAGAAGCTACAGGCAGCTGCATGCTTATCACAAACTCTTTCACTCGCACTGGTACAAGAACTTTTGAGTCTTTTTGAAATGTTCGTCAGTGTTCTGTAGTTTCTATTTCCTTGTTTCTATTCTGATTATATGGATAAATGTGCCATCGCAAGAGCCCTTACAGACAAATTTCATTTAACGCTTGGTACAGAAGTGGGATTTCATGCCAGATTCCAAATCTTCCATCTGTTTCTCTCATTTTAGGAGGCAACCATTCCACTGAGTGGCCCTTCTGGCTGGCTGCCACCCCATTTGGGATGCTCTTCAGGGCAGGTGGTGCTTGAAACCCAACCATTGTTTTACAAGTTCAGCTGGTTCTCCTTGAAGAAAGTAGAGGAAAATGTTTCCTCTTTAACAATCCGAGTCTTTAGAGTTTGGGGTTTATGAACTTTAGACTGTATCTATGAATGCTCAGATATCACAAACCTGAAACACCAACTAAGAAAGATGAAAAGCAACTTGAATGAGACTGGACTGTGCCTGTATGGGATGGGCCTGCTTTAGTTCCATGGCGGTCTCAGAGCACACACATTAGTTCTCAAGCCTTCAGTTCTGACACTCTCCTGGTTAAGATCCTTTCCAAGGCAAATCTTTCACTCAATTATAACACATTGGTGCATGCAGGAGTGGGCTGTCCCCCT
>VXBZ01000024.1:0-82643 GCA_013399135.1 Heliornis fulica
AAATTCTATGATTCTATGAATCATAGAAATCATAGAATCTATGAATCATAGAATCATATAGAACAATAAGTTAAACTAGGCTTGGTTAGGAATTTCTGGCTCTCAAAAAAACCACTTAAGAAAAAGTAAGAGAAACCATGTGAGCACAAAAAATAAAGAAAACAAATAAGCAGAGTTGACAACCTACGGGCAAGCTCCCTGTTTAAATTCAGGCAATGGGATGGAATGCACCCCATGTTTGTAGGAAAACAAAGTCCCCCATGCTGGCTGCCTCCCATCAAGGTCAGAATGGGCACATGGTACGCACATTTCAGGAGAAAAACAGGATTTTCATTTAAAAAAAACCCAAACAACAAAACTTTCCAAAGTTAATGTGTCATTATTCCAAAATTTGGAATAATGACACATTAACCAATTCCTTTTGCAACTCTGAGCAAGGAATGTTAACCCTTAGCTAGAGTTTTCACTTCCTATGAACCACAGTTGGTAATTCCTACTGCTGCTCGACATGGAAAATAATATGCATTTTCCCAGCATTTAGCAGATTAAATACTCCACACTGTTTGATTTATTTCTGATACTTTCTGATACAAATCACACAAAACCGTGATTCATGTTTTAATATTGATCCTGTAATTAGTTTGGTGTAGGCAAGCCTTCACACTAGATAGTCCTACATTTACTCACTTGGATGCCATTGTAATACCAGGCTTTAGATGCTAAACCTTGACAAAGAATCTTGTTCTGTGCTAGTTCAGAGCATGTTTCACAGCATGGTAACAGCCTGCTGTAATGACACTTTATCTGAACTAGACTTCTCATGCAACCTGCATGATGTCCCTACCATACACATCCAGATGGGACATCAAAAGCACCAACCATGGTGCCTAACCCCTACGAACGGGAAGAAGCTGTTGGACAGGCAAAGCACAGGCTAAGGCTCCACGGGAGCCATCGATCTGGCTTGTGTCAGAGCTGTTGATCTGGCTGCTGTCACTCTACCATTTTGCCTTATTTTAACAACCATCCAATGTCTTGGAGGCTATTGGAGGCTCACCTCTAGCAGTTCATGACAGTGATGTGGTGCCTGACAACTGCTTTCTGGATGCTCTTTATAGCTTGGTTTTATCACTGCCTGCCACACTGCATCATTCTTTATTGGGCAAGAAGAAATATATTTTAAAAATACATTTCTATATATAAAGGACATATTTGATAAATAAAAAAACAAACCATATTGATAAACATTCTTTGGAACTGCTCTGACAGCACAGTACATTTAGAAAGCTGCAATGTACAGAATAAAAAGCACTGCAGACTCGGTGGATACTATGGGAACCTGCGATGCACTGGGTCATAGCTTTAAAATCTTGTTACAGAAAGCTAAAAGGGACCTGACCTGCTGCTTCTCTGTGTTTTACTGTAATGGCTTATTCATTTTGGGTTTGGTGGGTCCATAGAGGATGGATCACGCATCCTTCCATTGAACAGCACAATGGGATTTGGAGAAAATAGAACCCACGATGGACATCTTACTGAGTCCTACCAAAAGGCCTCCTCCTCCTGGCACAATCACTGATCCCAAAAGCTGGAGTGCTGTCAGCTTCTGTCAGTGCCCTGAGTGGCTGGTGGGGACCCGTGCAGGGTGAGCAGTCCCTTCTGCCAGGCTCCAGAGCAGCTGAGGATACAGCCAGTGAACCCAGGAATTTTTCTCCACCTCTTCAAAACCTCCTGCCAGAAGTCACAAGTAGCTCTTTATCACATGGTGCAACACATCTGATAAAGAGGTTGGTGTTCAGATCACCTTATCTGACCTTCCCTAGTTCATCGGATTATGCTTACAAGGGGTCCTCCTCTCCCTGCAGCCTAAGGGGCAGTATTTCTATGCTCTAAAGCAGCTCTGCAGCTTCAGAGAAATTCTTCTCACTTTATTTAAGAGAATTACAGATCCTCTGAGTAAAGCTTAAAAATAATACTCCATATTCTTGATTCTGGTACAGTGGTGTGTGCAGAAAGTTCCTGATCAAACTGGACTTTTGGCAACAAAACCAATCACGACAATAGCTACAAATCCTGATGAATTTTGTATGGCTATATTGTTTCCTAGCTGGTAAATTGTCATTTAGCAGATTATACCAAGTCTAAACATTTCACAGGCTCTTTCACTGCTACCAGAATATCCTCCCAAATTAAATACTGAACTGTAGCCATTTATACAGACCATTACATGGGGAGATGCAGCCCTTGGCTATTCCAGGCTTCCTTTTCAATCTCGCTCACAAAGCGCAATTGCAGATTTTCATTTAGTCTTTTTCATAAAGGTAAATTCTTCTCATCACAACTGATTTAGAGTCAAATCAGATACATATCCAGGAACACAGACCCATTTAAGACATTCAGCACTCCAACTGGCATCACCCTGTAAGCTGAAATAAGCTTCTCCTTTCATTCAGGAGAGAGAAGGGAGCTGTTTGTATGGATGGACATTACAGGCACTGTCTACTTCAGAGCACACGTCCAAGAAGTGGCATTCAGCTGATTTAGTTAGTGGCCTGAACAGTTCATGTATTAAAGGGCTTCTTATTTACATGCATTTTTGAAAAATATCAGGCTCCATCTTAGCTCATCATCTTGATGCAGCCATGCACTTAAGTGTGCATTTAACATTAAGCCTATGCTTAGTTGTTGTGAAAATCAAGCAGCTGTTCCGCCTCTTTGCAGAACCCTGCCTTCTGCTTTGTAAGAAATAGCTACAAAAAGTAATAGAAAAAGTTCAGTAATCCCCCATAAAGTGCTAAGAAGCTTTGAGAGCCTTACAAAAATCATCATTACCATCTCTTTACAGGACTGCTGCAGTTTCTCAACACATGAATGTGCAATTATCCCTACATTTTGAGGGCAAATGTGTGATCCTTGTCATGTGGTGTGTGCCACTTGATGTCACATAAAATGCACTAGCTCCCAGACTACCATCTTCCTCTATTGCTACTCCCTTTAAAAGCTAAAGAAATGATTGATTAAAGCTTTGTAATCCAAAGTGTCACCAAAAAAATGGAGATGGAGTCTGAGAAATAGTATCAATCCATGGCTCCCAGCTTCCCAAGATAGGCAGAGCAGGTGGAAGATTATACATTTCTGAAGCATGCACCTTCCCTGAGGAAATTTTGTTGAAAATGCTTGCTGATGTGTTTGAGAAGGGCTGGCTTTTAAGTGGAATTAATCACTTAAAATTCAGAACATCAAAAAACATTCTAGTTTGGCCAGGTTCATCATGGCTTCAACTCCAGATTCTGGTGCAGGGAACCAGCTTTCCCTACACAATAATATGCACAACTCCATTAGTTCCCATGAGCAAACAGATAACAGCATCCTCTGACACTGCAGCAACCATATAGTTGGGCAGTAGTCCATGTATTTCAGTGCTCCTTTATGGACTGATTTTTGATAGCCAAATGCCAGAGTAAGGACAGCCAGCACCACGTGACCAGCCCTTCTCCCATGCCAAAATCCCACTAGCTACTGACATTCCCTATCTCCAGCAGTGGATCTGTCTCAAGGCACGACTAAGAGCAGTCCCACTTTTCCTCACGCAATCTCCATTCCACATCGACAAGGTATGACCACAAAATCGTGTCTTCTCACAACTCGTGCAGATCAAGCACTCACATCCTTAATCAACCAAGCATTAGCCTCACACAAGTGGACATTTCAGAGGGATTTAAGGCTAGCCATCTTGTCTCCTTAACCTCTTGCTTCAAAAGAAAGCTTGTTCGTAAGCCCTGAAAAATAATGCTAGGGATGGATAAGTACAGAGTTGTCCTGCAGTCATTGAGACAGTTAGCTACTGATTTCCCAAAATGTTAGGCTTGCAATGTGCTTTAACTATGAAAAAAACAGGCCCTATTGCCTCCATGGTAGACAAGAAAGGATTTATAATGCCATATGCTGCTTTTATTTTCAGTCTAGTGTCTGCAAAATTGGATACTGGGAGGAAACCTCCCTTTATAATCTACTGGGAATGCCACAGGCATGGTAGCAAATGCTCCTGTGTGGAGAACTGGCCAATCAGGGCTCACTCCTCTTGTGTAAAGAACGGATGTTGGGAGCAACAAGGAGGGAAAGCTGAAGCATGTGCCACACTGGCTATCATCCTGAGCTACGCGTTAGTTGGGCTCAAGTTAGAAAAGCCCTTGGGCCACCTATAACTACACAATCAAAGTCTGTTTTATAACACCCAGAGGAACTGTGTTAAGGTTACCAGGCATCTTTAATCCTACTCTTTCCTATTTCTGAGAGACTGACTTTTTTTTCCCCTGTGCATTCTTGCATGCAGCCCTGTTTAATCTAAAATTAGTGATGACCATGAATTTGAATAGCAATGGAATCAAAAGGAGTCAGGGGACCATTTATATTAAGGAAAGAAGTGAGGTTCCAAAGAGATGGACAGACTGATCTTCAGATGTACAAAGAAAATTGCTGTAAATTACATGGGGGGGGGGGGGGGGANAGTATAAGGAAACTGACCAAGATGAAGGAGGCAGTTACTTCCTACAAATATTTCCTTTAACCAGCTACGAGCTATAATAAAGGATCATTTGCTAATCCCCTTAAACATTCTACCAATATGAACATATGCAAACACACTACATTCTTACAGGACATAGAGAGGTTTTCTCCCTGCAAGAACAGTAACGCAGGCTCCAAAATGCATAACCTTCAGAATGGTCAGTTACTTGTGTGGGGACAGTGGGTCTGCTGTCAGGAGCAACAATAAAGCTGTTATTCTTGGAACCAAATGCAGCTATTTCCAAAGCTGAACTCAGAAAACTGACTCATGGACCTGTCACTCAAATCAAGATCAACATGTTCCCAGATATAGCTCAACTGTAGGAAATGAGTTACTGCTCAGTGGAGACTCCCTGGAGATGAAGTTCACCTCTGGCAGGCCAACACCACAAGACCATTACATCTCTTGGAAACTAAGGGAAGGATGTGAAACCAACCAAAACCAACCGATATCTTGACTTATCAGGGATTATTCACTGTCAGTTCTGCTCAACCATCAGGTATTTAACTGCACTGCCTCTGCCCTGGGGCTTTGAACTGTGGATCTGTGGTCTCCAAAAGCTTGAATAAGGTTGGTTTTGTTGAGACAGAATGACAGAAAGAGGACTCTGGGGAAAGCTGGTTTCTTTTCTCTGGGTAGGAGCGAAGATGATTGTGTTTAGAAAAGCTGCCTCCAACAGAACAGCCAGTCTCCAGCCTGAGTGCAGTGAGATTGGGATGACACCAATCTCAGAGCTAAAGCCTAACTCAAGAGGGCAGATGGCCTCTGCTGTTGGTGCAATCAACTGGAAAAAGACATATACACCAAAGGAGGATCACAGCAAAAACTATTCTGTTTTGTCCATGAGGGTAAGTGCTTGCAGCCTTAATGAACAGTCAGGATCTTGGTCAGAGCATAAAATTTACAGAGATTTACACAGGATTACAAAGCTGCAACTGAAAACCAGAGCTATATCTATAGTGTTCTTATTTAAGAAAAAGCCACTTTGTCACGGCTTAGCCCCAGATGGCAGCACCACCCGGCTCCTCACTCACTCCTCCCATCTTGATGGGATAGGGAGGAGAATCGGAGGAAAAAGGTAAAACTCATGGGTTGAGATGGAACAGTTTCACAGGGCAGCAAAGGGAGAGGAAAATAACAATACTAATAAAAGAATATACAGAGCTGGTGATACGCAATGACATGTGCTCACAGTCCAGAACCCAATGGCTGGCCTGTCCCTGAGCTGTGATCCCTCCTCCTCAGGCAGGGTCTTCCTTTATATACTGAGCATGACATCATATGATACGGAATATTCCTTTGGCTGTTTTGGGTCAGCCGTCCTGGCTGTGTCCTCTCCCAGCTTATTCCAAAAACTAACTCCATCTCATCCAAAAACCAGGAGACACATTCAAGACAAGGGAACCTCCTGCAGTGCCTTTGGTCAGTAAAGGCAAGCCTCTGCTGCGGAGTTAACTCAGGTGACTGGCTGCCTTGCTCAGCTGAAGCTGGTTGTGAGCAGTCATTCTGCAAAACCTTGAGATAGCACGTCCCCATGGGTACATCACACAGAGCTCCACACATAGCGCTGCCTTGTAGCACCTAAGGTCCTGGGCTTCCCTTTAGCAGCCAACAGGGTGATGTCCTGCTTTTCTTTCTGGGCATGCTATGAATGGCAGAAGATCCTAAGGCAATTATGAGAAAAGCATCATTGTTAGAGAGGGGGAGGGTCCTTGCAGGGCCCTTTCTGCAAAGAGCTCTGCTATCTCTCTTCTGGTATCAGAAGATATTGCCTCCTAAGCACCCGCTGCATTTTGAAGGGCAGGGTTTGATTGTGGTCAAGGACTTTGAGTTGATACTGCAGAGAAGATAAAATCTCACTCTGCAGCCCACTTGAAGCTCTCTGTTACACAAATTCAACTGCAGAAACACAAGACACAAGGGTGATATTTCACACACCTGGGAATTATCTAGTGGAGGGGCTGGCGCTGTTAACAGACAGGCAATTAACATAACCACATCTCCCTCTATGAGAGGTCACTGTTTTTCAGGCCAACGCTGAGACTGTTCCCAAAGGCATCTGTTTACACCTTCCTCAACCTCCACCAGCCACAGTACAAGCATAGCACATCACATGAATATACTGCAGACCAGTGCTTCATGGTCACCGTTTCAGACAACTGCACAGCAAGGCACGGAGACAAGTTTCAGATAACCTCTAGATGGTTGGTTGAATGAGCTATGAAATGTGTGAAAGGGTCCCTCTTCATGCTCAAGCTCTCACAGTAACACAACAGATTGGGTTAATCCCAGTGGAAATATCCTGCAATGATTCATCCACAGTAATTTATGCATTAGATATTACAGGCCCTTAACATCAGCCATGGTAATTACTGTAGGAAGTGAGACAGGAACACAGGGAACTGTGGGGGCTCCTTTCAAGGGAAGAAGCCCATCACTGTCCACGCAGGAGAAAACTAGGTCATGTCCTCATTGCCCCTTATTTCCCTTCATCCTGCTGTTCTTTGAAATAACTAAAGGCAATGGAAAATAAGTTACACATAGAAGCAGAGGCAGGCATGTTCACTGGTATACATCATTCCCAGTGAAAGATGCACAACTTCTGCTCCTCTGCCTGCACCAGTGCTACTCCATGAATGGGTGCTGGTTTGAAGTGGGTGGAAGAGCTCATGGTACCTCTCGATGTAGACTAGAGAGGTGTCTGGATAGAGCATGTAGTGACAGGACCCATGGCAGGTAGCAGGTCTTTGCTGTCTGTTGTTAAAACAGAACTCCACACTGGACTTTGGGTTGAGCACCCACGTCTGTGCCAGGCACGTGTTTTACATGTATATATGCATGTGCTTTTTTAAGAGCTGCAATCACTGAGTCTACAAAAGAGGGAAGAACTTTCAGAAGAAGCAGCCTACTAGCAAAATGGACTTCTTTGCATCTTAAAAGAAGTCACAGATTACATGCTAGCCTTCCATGGAGAAATGAATTTCACATGCCATTTCCTACCTTCCCTTCAAGTATCTGATCCTGTTTTAGGCCTCTAGTGCTATTTTAAAAAATACTCTGCCCATACTCTTGTGTGAAAGCTTGGAGTGAACTCTTCAGTGGCTTGTACTCACAAAGGGTCTCTGTTGCCCATTTCCTGGAGGCAATCACAGATCGAGCCCTCTATGAATTGCTTTTCCTTCATCCAAGGATGGGTGAAGCTTTTCAAGCTTCCAACTAACACCAAAGCACCTTTTACGAATTTTTGAGCAAATGTTTAGTTTTACAGCCCAGTAAGGAGAGCTAAGAGACCATCATAGGGCAGTCATTTGCTAAGCAAACTCACTTATCATCAAAGAAGAAGAGCAAGGAGTGATATACATTGATAAAAGTCAATAAGTCATTAAGGGAAGGAGAAGAAATATGTAGATGGTGTTTAACATACTCTGAAGGGATTCCCAAAGGATCTAACATTCCACAGCATGTACTCAGACTGACTGCTCTGCCAGAGGTAAAAGAAGCAGATCCCAGATACCTACTCTTCCTTAAGTATATGCTTTCTCTAGAACAGAAAGGTCAGATGATTTATTTGTAGAATCTCTTTTTCACACACACACAAATTATTCAGCAACTCAAACCCTCATCAAGACAATGATTCCAGGAGACTGTCACCATGGCCTCTTTGTGAAATGGAAGACCATCTTACATTACCCGTGCACTGAAACAACAGACCCTACAAAGTGAATTGCAAATAATGAGCTGGTTTAGTTAACCCCACCTCAAGCTGGCTCAGGAATCTGACTCCTCCAGAATCTAAACGTTACCTCCCACTGGCATAATCTCTAGTAGGATCTAAGCTTCCAGTTAGGAGAAAAAGTTTCCATTGCAACCTTTCTTATGATCTACTCACAACGGTCAGCAAACCTGCAATTTCATAATCTCTCCGGTTTTGACATGGAGGATGTAGTTTGGTCCACAACAGACATCTTTACATCACCAAGTGATCATCTCTTCAAGAATTACCTGTCCTTTAAAATGTTTCTGTTCTCAAAGCTATTGATCTAGCTCCATTTCAGAGCTACAAAAAAGGCTGTAACCACAGCAACTGCAGCATAGGACAGCGATGGACATGCTTTCCCCTTCCCAAATCAGGGACTACACAGACCAACAGGACCTCAGTGGTGACCAGGAGGAGCTGCATCTCAAAGAGGCACCAATGCCACCCAGCAGCTACCTGGCAGTATCCTGCCTCTGTGCAAGGCCCCCACTGAATTTTGTATCCCACTGGAAGAGTAAAACACCTTCTTGAACAGGATGCCACGGCTTCCAGCTTTGGCATCTCACCTTGGCAGCTGTGCCAAATTTTGCCGTGCCCTGGCATACAGTTTCTTTCCAGGTACCCACAGGTAGCAAAGCAGATCAGCATCAGATGACATTCAGAGGTGCTAATTCTGCTCTCTGTTACTGGCACTATTGGCTGGGGCGATCTGCACCGAAGCATTAGGATGCATGAGAGAGATTTTGAGTCTGAGCTTCCCGCCTTGTAGACCTGATCTAAAGCTTGCAGAAGTCAGAGGAAGCCTTTCATTATTTTCAGTAGAAATGGATCAGTATCACTTTAAACCTTAATCACAATACCTTCTAAACACAGCCTTTCATACCCGAATGCTCTGCGAGGCTGAACGAAAACAATATGCTATATATAAACATGTGGAGGAAAGCATCACAAAATTCTTTATAAGTTTCCTATAATGCTCTTGTGTATCGAATCCTTTCACTCGGTGTCTCATCATGATAAGAACCTGTCATTATCTTTCCGCATACAGCACGTAAAACTAAACCTACCTTCACTTTCCTGTACCCTCTTATTCTTCCTCACTGCTGGAATACCATCTACAAAAGAGAGTGTTAAACCTTCTAGCTAGAGAAAAAAAAGAGCTTGAGTCCGTTTTTAGAAGGATTATGTAACATGACAAAGTCTCATATGCCTCCAGCTCCCCTGAATTCAGTGCAATTTGGCCCTGTAATTGTCATGGAGCAGACGGAGAAAGCCAGTTAATAAAACCATGCTCCTTTGCCACCTAACACTCCATCCCCACACACTGCTGGTCAACCACTCTTAAAATTACCCTTCATAAAATTTAATACCTAACTTCAGAGGGCTGAAAATCCTTTAGAAGTCTAATTATATAATTTCTTGAACCCCATGAGACTGACTTTGACGCTGCATTTTCTGTAGCGAAGGGTAGGTGCCATAGAGAAGCGATTTTTTGCATATTGATGGCTGTAGCCCAACATCAACATGGAGAAAGTCAAAGACCCTGTATGCAACTAGAAATTAAATTTCAAGAACACATAGATTTATTTTTCTTTCTCATTCATATAACATTGTCTACAGTATAACTGGCATACTCTGGGCTCTTCAAGGAAGGCAATAAGGATCACACAGTACCCTCTGTGTGCTTTAATATCACTTCACTTGTGTAAGGAAAGCCCCACAAATTACAGACAGCATGTGATAGGGAAATTAAAATATAATCTACATTGCAACCGGTCTGCTGCCAGCTGTATGGATCACATTTGGGATGCAGCTACTGTATAAACAGAGCCATTTACCAGTTTTACCTAAGGCAGGCAGTTAAGTAGGTTTCAGTGCCTCACAAAAGATTGCGAAGCTTTACTTGCCTGCAAATACAGCAGAGCCACAAATGTTTCAAAGCTATGTTGCATTTCAAATCCTCCAAATTGGGCCTGAACGGGCTGAGTATATCAAAAGCGTATTACCCTGCTTTTCTGCTGTTGGTTATTTAGGCCGAAAGAAAACCTCTTTACTGCCAAACTATGTTTCCTTAAAAGAAATTCACGGTTTCAACTTTCTCATCTCTCATAATCCTCACAAAGCAGGACAGCGTGTACCTTGGGATGTGTTTAACTTGTTGAAACAAAAAGCTCCGTATTTCACCAGTTCTTTTACTTGCTGCAGGCAAAAATAAAAAGGAAATAAAATAAAATAAAAAAATCTGTGAGCAATCCCATCAAGCTCTTATCTTTGGGTCTCATTCTGACCTCGGGCTCCGTGCTCTTGAAGCAGGCCCTTTGACAGAAGAAGCAGCATCGAGTTGCAATGGAGACAAAATGTATATACATCACACTGAGCTGACCAATAAACTTTGTTTCAATGCCTCTCTCTGATGGTGTTTCATTTGTCTGCAGGACATGCCATAGAACAAAAAATCATTCAGACAAGGAAAAAAATTGAAATATAACACAAAATTTCTCTGTAATTTCAATACTAGCAGTTGATTCATGCCATGGGAGGGCGGGGGAGCAGTTCTGTGGCAGTCTAAGTATCAACGATCATTTTTTTTCCAGCATCACCGTAGCAACACTGTAGTTATTGTCAATGAAGCACTTTCATTCTGAGGTGCTATTTTTAGATGATTTTACCTTTCCAGAAGAATTACCCTCTGGGCTGCAATTTATCATGTTTGTTCCTTAGCCCATGGGTGAATTTTTGCGGGACCTTTATTTTATTTTTAAAGCAAAAGCCAACCAGCTCTTTTTTTCCTCCCGCAGACATTTCTGCACTCAGCTCAAAACGTCTCTGCTTTAACAGCTCAGACCTGGCAAGTATCAATGAAGACTGAGCTCCTGGAGGAATTCAAAACAAAATACCGGCCTCCCTCCTCCAACAACCACCGGTAAAGGCAAAAGGAAGAACAAATCCACTTTCAGCACATGTAAAAACGAGCTGAGGATGAGGATGGGGTAGCAGCAGGGACAGCTGCAGGAAGATGAAGACCCAGCCCTCTCCAAGGCTGGAGATGGTTGGTGGTTGCAGCAAGCTCCTTTGGCTGTGCCTCATCCACTCCTAGCAGCAAATCTCTGCTTTTCCCTCACCACACTATGCCAACCACACAACTGCCACCCAGAAGTGAGTATCCATCTTATGGGATGCTCCTGTTTAGCTTATCCCATCAGTGCAACCACGTGACAACTGGACTGTCCCAGGGGCTGCTCCATGCCACCGTGGGTGGAGAGGAGCATCGCAAGAGCCACTGGTGGAACAAGTGCCACTAAGTGTCCCCGACATACCTCATTCTGCATTTGGGGAGGTTAAGTATATATTTGTCTAGCAATTACACAGGACTGAGACACCATTCCGTTCAGAAGCACAAAAAGGACATAGTCATGACTCAAGATCAAGCGGCCTACAAGCAGGAGACAATATAGACACATAGAGAGATCCAAATGAGCCCAGGATAGCCCTCTGCTCCTACTGCTCTCAAGTCAAATAGATCCTGCACTTACTGAGTGTAACCATATTCACTGAGTCACCAAACTGGTGCAACTGTTTCAGTACAACCCTTCATTCCCACATACAATGCAGATACAATCTCTACATTCCAGCAAAACCTCATGTTTCTGAGGTCTGAGGGGGTTCAGGGAATGATTTGGGAGATGTGTGATCGCACGGCCAGGATGACAAGCCCCAAAGCACTGCTGCAAGACCACACATGCTTGCAGACACGCAGCTCCATCTGCTGAGGAAAGCGTCCATCTGACTTTGGGCCAGGCACAAGCAGCGTTTCCTAGCCCTGCTGAAATCTGTGAGAGGGCACGATGCAAGACCCATGCGCCGGTGCTGGTTTGTGATAGGTACCACAGGAGGCCCTTAGGGGTTTTTTACATCTAGATTGAACTTCATCCTCCGAATTAGGACATCTCCACACCACCATGGGTTTGTCATGATATGAGACCGGCAGCAAACAGGTTAAGCACCTGATCAAACATCGCTCGTTCTGCCATGCAGCACTGCATGCAGTGGGGGCACAGACCTGCACACAGACAGGAACAATCTCCTATTCACACTGATGAATAATACTATTGTCTGAAACCACGGTCTGCTTTCGGAGTCTGAAAACAGTTCCTGAGTCCCATGGCTTCCTTCATGCTCCCTCCCTCTCCGCCCTTTGAGCTGTGCCAAGTGCAATCCCTTGGCAAAGATACCGCCCTCGTGCGCCGACCCTCCTGTCTCTGGGTGGGATTTGGGAGTGTTCCCAAGCCTCTCACCCCATCCCAGCTCCTCAGCTCTTGTCAAGCCCTCCATAATTACGTTATCCTTTGCTCAGAGTCATGGTCTCAAGATACCAGTTGCCTAACTCATGAAAATCAGAGCTCAGAAAATACTAGTTTTGCTCTCAAATTTAAAACACTGGTGAATTACCCAGCTATTACCTGGGCACTGGTTTTATATTAAATTGCATAAAGCTTGATTCTCTTAAATAACCATAGTCACAAGTGAAGGAGAGGATTATGGAGTGCTATTAAGAAATCAAAGAATCAAACATCTGCTGCTTCCTGACTAGCTAAAACATTTCTTTGAAATGTAGGCTATACAATGTCACACGCTCCTCATACCAAAACTGCATCTATTCACCAAGAAGCTAATGAAATAACCAAAGTCTCTGTCTGATACATGACAATAGATGTGTGCTGAACCAGCACTGAAAACAGGACAACACTTCTCACAAAAATTCTGCCTTCCACTTCTGTTAGGCATTTTGTATTTTAGAAGAAGAAAAACAAGCACTTTACAACCTTAATTATGTTTAGTCAAGCTGTAGTAAAGCGAGAAACTAGGATAATGTCACCATTCCAAAACAGTTCTTTCACCTGCCACACTTTTGTACTCAGAGCACCTCTTGTTAGGTTTTATTTTCATATTAAATTGAATGCCCTCGTTCTGCTCTCAGCTTGCAGAAGCTCTAACAAACAAGCGTTTCTAGACATTAGCTTTTGTGAGAGAGCTGCTGCTGCTATTATGTACCTGCACGTACTGCCACCTCCCTCATTTGTAGCCTGTGCAGATGAGAATGACTCACTGAGACATCAGAGCTTCAACTCTTTGTCTTGGCGATGGGGATGTGCTCATCTAAACAAACGAGCGTGGGTTCATCATATGAATGGTTCATCATAGGACAGCACAGGTTGGAACTCCACGCAACCCTAAGATGATGTGATCACAGTTTCGCTTGGTTTTATAGCGGGTCCAGAAGCTAAAGCCGGACCAGCCAGACCAGCAATATACGCAAGGGTATAAGCACCCAAACATAGCGACACATCACATCGTTTTGCTCATTGCTTAAAATTATAATTTCTCTATTAAAAATAGTAGAATCACCTCCATACTCTTCCTAAAGAAAACAAAACACATTGGAAACAAATGCCTAGTGTCCAGGGAAGCAGAAAGGACTGTAGAAATGCAGGCAAATACGGCACATTTCCTGCTGCAATCCCTTTTCCTTAAAAATATACCTCAGGCCAAACAAATCTGCCAACAAATTCGACAAACTGTTTCAATCAAAAAGGCATATTTCTAGTGGGTAAAAAGTAAAAATATTTAATCAATAAAGCCATTTTTAAGTCATTAGCGGGAGAAAGAATGCTAACACATAAAAAAAATTACTTTCCTATTCTATAAAAAACATTCAGCGTGGGCTGAGAAACAAAAAAAAATAATTAAACCCCCTTTCTTTCAGATTTAATTTCAGTTGGGGAACCCCTTCCTTTTGTTGAGCTGTTAGTTTGTTGGACTGGCCAACTACTTGAAGAACTCAAGTATGCTGCTCAATGACTACCAAGCCAGTTATAATTCTAATTTAAGGTTCCTGTATGGCAATTGCTTGGTGATGACAAGTGCTGGGTATTGCAATAGCACAGCTTCCATCTTCTGCAAATTTGCCAATATTTCAGAAACTATAAATGGAAACCTTTAAAGAGGAATGTAGGGATATACCTAGGGAAATACACTAGTCTTTTTAGGTTAGAAATGAAGTAGCCTGTACCTGATTTAAAAACTCAAAGAGAAATGCAAGCTGAGTCTTCTAAAGAAACAGAAGTGCTGCTAATGGCTTCATCTGGAGAAGAATTGTTCCCTAATTTATATAATTTTTATAATTCCACAAATTTTCATATATTATATATATATATATTGCACAGCCCTGGAGCAGAAAACTTTTAGTTCCTCCATTTTTGAACAGAAAACATTTTGCTTATTTACTGCCACCAAACAGTTCCACCTTTGGGATGTCTTCTCTCTCTACCTGAATGACAAACCCATTAAGTCCCTGTGTGAGCTGTCATCATGACAGCAGCTCAGCTGAAGTCAGTGTTATTATCCATGTGCCTAAACTGAGCTTGTTGTGTAGTTTGTTGGATTTCACTAAGTTTCGGTCTGCTGTTCTATCCTCCAGCCCTCACTGTGTATTTTAGCTTTTTGTCTTTTTTTCTTTTCCCTAGCACATGAATTGGATTAGCCACAGACATTCTTTAAAAATACTTCAGCAGGACCAGCTCAAATAATTCAGCATTAAACTTAAGAAGTTTTACATAAATGCCATAAAACACTTCTGGTGATCCAGAAAGCAGCTTAGCAATCACAGCAAAACCAAAACCAAAAGCAGACAGGTTCTCCTGGCATGTCTTTCCTGGTCCTCACATCTCTGAACTACTACAGGTGGATGTTACCACCCAAGTTTGAGGTGGAGACTCTTTTTCTGCAGTCATCATGCTTGCAGCTTCTGCTGTTCCCTTATAGATCTAAACCCACAATGAATTTGGTGATAGACAGGACAGAAGGAGATGTTCTGTGCATCCTCCTGTGCTTGAACAGGAATATCCTACAGCAAACTGGGTTGCTCCTAATGGTCAAGATTCCCAATGCAGGGAGAGATGACTGTGGATATCCAAACCCAATTTTAGACAGGATGTACCCCCTCACTCATCACCATCTCCAGAAGCTCTAAAGACATAACACAAGAATACTATATCAAGAGGCCTGTACTGCAACCTGGACACTCTAAACAATGATACCTGTGCAAAAATCTTATCCCAATTATCTTGCATGCCATGATATCACTCCTGGACTTCATTCAATCCTTTCAGACCTAGCCTGGATATCTCTAGGAATCTCTGCACCCTCCTGATAAGAAAAACCTTGAGGGAGGCTAAGCCATGTGCTTTGGCTGTTTGCTGATCTGCATGCAGGGAAGGAGTGGATGGAAAGGAGGGGCTCAGAGTTCCTCCTCTCCGGCACGACACTTGCCTCAGCCTGCTATCACGCAATCCCCACTGGAGAAGAAATTTTGGATTAAAAGGTGTTCACCAACTCTAAAAGATGTGAAATATTGAAGACAGCCTGTCACTGACTTAATATGGGCTATGTAAACATTTTAATTAAAGTGAAAATCCTCCTGAGTTCTCTTGCTGCACATCACCCTCAAAAATCTGCAGATTTTATTCTGCAAATACTTTTCAGGTGTTTGCTTTCTTCCTGTGTTTACAGGGATGGGAACACCAAGACAGAAGGGCTGGGTTTGCCAGTAGTGCATCGCTCCGGGCCACACCAGGAGCTGGGGAGGAGCTCCTGTCTCAGTCCTGCATGGCCACCAGGTTGCCCGCTATGTAGTTCCACTGCTCAGACCCTGAACAGCCTCTAGCGTATGCAATGCGCAGGAGAGACTGCTCCTCATCCTAAGTATGTACGGTGTACGGCCTTATCTTCATTTGGGCACACTAATACAAACTGTGGAGTCTATTAGTAATATTGTTAGTAGTAATAGTAATAATAATAGTAATAGTAATCGTAATAATACAATTGTTATGGTTTTCACTTAAATATTTACAGTTGTCTTTTAAGCTTTGAAAATGATTACAGCCCTGTGTCCTGGGCTACTGCACATTGGCACAGATCATACAGATCCCTGCACAGATGGGGGGTTTTGCCTTATCTCTCTAAAGCAATAAGACCGTTATGTATCTTTCTGGTGTGCTATTTTGAGCTCCAAACATCCACTAAACTATTGTTTGTTACAAGGCTCCCCCTCCTCTGCGTTATAATACCTAAAGGAGTTTTATGCTTAATTCCTAGTGGAAACATTACATTACCTGTGAAAGCCTGATCAAACACTGCTGCTCTTTATGCCCTGTCACTGCTGATAGGCACAGTAATATATCCTGCATTTCTCAACACAAACCCTCTTCCAATGCCAGGCTTAAGATGGGTTTTTTAAATGAAACACCGTTTGACACAAGGTCTTGCACCCCTTGTCCCATTCATTTGCGTCTATCACTTGAGCAACTGAATAACTCTTTGTTTCCTGCTGTCTAGGACTTTTTTTTTTCCTTTCTCTTTTCTTTTTCTAAAGGAGTTCTGTATGTTTTCTGGTCTGCTTTTTTCTAACCACTATATTCACTCCTCCAGCTGAAGGACTGATCATTTGTTTAACCCAGATCTGCCTGACATTAAAAGCTGCATTCGTTGTTTTTTGTTTCATTTACTTTTTAACAGTAGCTAATAAAGACTGAAACACATACATGCTATATATTTAAATAAACAGCAAGAAGAAATCAACACAGAGGTGTGATTTTTCAGTTATTGCTCTGGAGGGTCACAGGAAAGGAATAGGACTATTGTCAGGAAAGCCTGGGGTGCTTTGGTGGGGTGAGGGAAATCTTGTGCTTGCCAGCACTGTTTCAGGCTGTTCCGAGTCCTGCTGGGTACTGGCTTTTCATGAGCACTGAAACACCTTCCTCTTTTAAATACACGGATAAACAAACAAACAAAAATAAAAGCAAGACTGCCTGAAATCTTGCAGGAGCGGGGAAGGGTAATTTCAATGTGTCATTTGTTTCAATCCAAATGTCCAGCCAAATGCTGCTCTGGGGAGTTTCGCTCCAAGCCCTCTTGCAGAGCAGTCATGCTCAACATCCCACTGCAAAAACAGCTGGCAGCTTATTAAGGGACTGATAGCGCTATGAAGCCTGTGCCGTCTGCACATCCCAAGACTGCGGAGGACGGTAACATTGTATGACTGAGGTCTGGATGAACAAACCTGTTGTAGACTTCCCTGTGCACTGGGCACCTGTGCTGCTTCACTGATTTAATCCATGTTTGCAGATTGTGTTCAGTATCTTGGGAATTACTCAGACACTTCAAAACGGTCACTCTTTCCCACAGCCAATCCAGATAAAAATAACAATAAAAAAACCCCAAAACACCAACAATCCCTAACTAGCCTTTATAAATGTACCAGTTTTGTCAAAGTTGGATTGTGTGTGAGGGATGTACTGGTAATAATTTAGCCTCTAGAGCTATGTGAACCTCCAAGAATCCAATTTACAAAGCACCAATGATTCTGTCACAGCCGGTTTATATGTGTTCGAGAAAAATTTGGTTTAAATTCATTTCAGTTTCTCAAACATAGTCCATATTTTGAAGAGCCGGTGTCTTGGAATGCCTCACTGACAGCTGACTGAATTATACAGCAAGGTCCATATTACTAGCATATTCTTACAGTATTCGTGGCTGGGAGAAGAGATTAGGCTTCCTAGATGACGTACCTACCTAGCTGACATACCTAAATGAGACTTTCATCAGCTACCCAAGGTGGGGGGCAGGACACTTCCCTGACACCTGCAGTCCCATAGGTATGAAAAGCACATCCTCAGACTTAAAAACTAAACAGGAAATAAAAGCAAACACTTCTTCAGGTGTTTTGGTTTTAAAGCATACAACTCATTGCGGTTTTATATTATTTGAGATCCAATCATGGTAGGGAAATCTGTCCCTTGGGGATGGCACTAAAAGTCAAGGGAGCAAGTGACAGCCTGAGCATTTTCAACCACACTCATGGCCTCGGTGGAGGCAAAATCACTTTCCTTTTACCACCCTTTGGATGTGGGCTGTTACCGTCAGCACACAAGGTATGGCACTGGATAAAGAGAGAATCCATCCTACCCTTCCACACACCAAAGTGGCACCTGAGGAAGGGGCTGGGCTGAGGATGAATCTGGGGGAACATGGGCCCTCCCTCTTGTCATGCCTCCAGATGCCAGTAGCAGAAGAGGCCCTATCAGCCAACAACAGTTCCTTCTGGAAAAGCAGGAGACAATCTCAACCTCCAGCTTCCGCCAACAGAGAGATGTCCCTTCAGCACACAAAGGCAAAACAACGCTGTGCAGCAGCCTGAAGTAAGGATGTTGTAGCAGCATGGGACAGGGAAGGACAGCAAGGGCTCAGTGGAGTACTGGCCTCAGAGAGGAACCTCTGGGCTGTTTGGATAAATGGGGGCTAAACCTATAATATGAAAGAAGAACAAGGTTAATGTGCGTCTCAGACAGAAGGAAATAAAGTGCTTGCTTGTGCTAAGCCTGATTCGAGCCAGCTATTAATATAAAACTTGGCTATAAGGAGTGATTCAGTAGTTCTGCAGCAGAGCCTTCCTCCAGACATCAAGTGAGCGCAGGAGCAAAATATATCTTCCATTGGTTTCACCTCTGGATTTGCTCCTGAGATCTCTCTCCCACTCCAGACACTTACGATCCCTATTGTGTTACTACTGTGATATATCAGATGCCAGGGATGTGACAGCATCTCTCAAACAACATTTTATAGCAGACATAAAGTTTAAGTTTGGGGGAGAGGGAGGTAGTAAAGGGAGAAACGATGCTTGTTACCATGCCAATCCCCATGAAACCAGAAGGACCAGATTGCTGCACTTTTCCAAAGAGCAGTTTAAGCCTCATTTCTCTGATGGTTTGATTTTCCCCTTTTAATGCTGTAACCCGTTATCAAAAAGATCTTGAAGAGCAGACAACGCATCTGCAGACCCTCTGGGCCAATGGTACCTAAGTGAACAGAGTTCCTTGCACTGGGGCCTCTGACTCCACGGGAGGCACTAGGGATAGGATCACAGCTAACAACAACAGAGCCCCAAATCTGTACTTTTGGTAAGCCCATCAGTTTAGAGGTTTCCCTTTTGTCTTATTCCACGTGAGGGATTGAATGGGATTTCTGTTGCTGGGAATCAGGGCAGGGTGCCAGAAGACATGGGATTTAATAACTGGGTATGACACTGCACAGTCACCAAACCCTTCTGAATCTCCACCTCCCTGCCTGTACATGGATAAAATAATCATCATCTACCCCATGCGGTTTATTAAGTGTTATTAATTAATAGCATGAGTGCTTTGTTCAGATCCTTGCATTTTAATGCCATATAAAAGAAAAATAGTGTTATTGCTACTGACCAACTAAGAACTTGGTGAACGCTTTACTTGGTCCCTCGGTATTCCTGATGGGCAGCAAGGACAGGGAAGCTACCTTTGAAAGCTAAAAAGTGGGGGAATGCTACTCAGCAGTGTATCAAGTCTGACAGCATATTGGAAAGTTCACTTGAAGGCTTATGTGATGACAGCATTCTGCACACATGGAGAATCGCTGTTTAGATCCTTAAGGGTCATACAAGTAACATCGACCTAAACGTTCCCATTTTTCAAGGTGCTTTGCAAACCCGCTGTTCCTCCTCACAAAGCCTCACTGATATGAGCAGATACCACCATGCATGCTTAACAGGTGTGGGAACTGAGGTTCAAAGATGACCACAGCGCTCTGACAAGCAGAAAGAAGTGCCCAAATCCGCCCTATTAGTAGCCTGCCGAGCAGCAGTGCCTTGCGTAGGGCTTCCAGCCTGCCTCACTATGGATTTAAGCTAGAGGAAGGAAGGTTTAGGTTATATATTGGGGGAAGTTCTTTAAGGAAAGAGGGGTGAAGTGCTGGAACAGGCTGCCCAGAGAGGTGGTGGATGCTCCATCCCTGGAGGTGTTCAAGGCCAGGTTGGATGGGGCCCTGGGCAACCTTGTCTAGACGCAGGCCTGGAGGGTGGTGGCCCTGCCTGTGGCAGGGTGGGTTGGAACTCAATGATCCTTGGTGCCCCTTCCAACCCAGACTATTCTGTGATTCTGTGATTCAGCAGCTGTAAGCATGCTGAAACCCAAAAGCAAAGGCAGCAGAGGACGTTTTCAAGGAGCAGCCTGCAATGGACCTGGGCAGCCTGTCAGCATCTCCTCTGCCAGCAGCAGCTAAAACTCTGATTCCCCTACAGGAGCAGTCAGCGATAAACGTTTGAACAAATCCTTGCAAAATCTAATGCCTTGAGGGCTCCAGTGACATTTCCAGAATGCAAATGTGAAGCAATAACTTCTCAGTTCGATAGCTTAAGTGGGGAAATGGATAGGGTAGAGAGCAGCTGAAGAGACACTTAGATGCAGCGCTGAAAGAGGAAAGTCCTTCCAAAACAAAATCAGAAAAGCAGTATTGGTTCAAGAAGAAGAAACCCAAAAAAACCAACCCCTCCACAGAAAACACAAACCCCTTGGAAGTACCAAGTGAGATGACATAAAAAAATTCTGTTTTCTAGGTTAGAAAAATCTTTTGATTCTGTATAATTACATGCAGGATCCAGGATGATGGGCTTGGATCTGTGGCACACAGACACCACTGTTGAGCAAATAAAGACAAGTGTGTAAAAGGAACAAGGGGATGGCATCGAGAAAATAACCCTTAGACCTCTTTACATTCTGGCTTTTTGTAAAGCTCCCTGATTTTTGAGTGTGGAAGATACAGGCAATGATTTTTTTCCATTAACTTGTGAAGCCCCAAAACTTTCATCAAGTTCTCACCGAGACAGGAGCTGTAGAAGCACAGGGTAAGAGGCAATCTACACCTAATCAACTGACAGGTTTTTAAGTGTATCTAAAACTAACATTAAGGGTCAACCACTTTTTTTTCTTCTTTTATAGAGCAGTAATGGATTTTCCTTACAGAGATCTGGAAACATTTCTGCTTGAGGGGGAGAGAGGTCAGACATCTCTACTGGGACCTGGATGCAAGACTCCCCTGATCTGACCGTAATATTATGGAATGTGCCAGCAATTCAGGATAAAACTATGCCAGAAAGGCATGAAGGAATGTCCTAGGAAATAGTCAAAGCAGGATAGTTAAAGGATTAAATCTTTGTAGGCAGAAGCTTTGCCCCTCGCAAATATTCATGCAGCTTCAAATATCAACTGGACTAAATAAAGATGAATAAAGTTAAATAAAACAAAAAAGCTTTTCCTAGCATAAGTTGTTTAAATTAAGATGAAACTCAGGAAAAACTCAGCACTGATTGCATGCAGTCCAAGGTCCAAGTTATGTCAGTAAAAAAACCCTGTTAATCCTACTACGTTTCAGTTCAGGTTTGTAATTTGACAACAAATTACAGCAGAAGGAAAAATCAAAGAAATGCCATATGCCAGTTAGATCAGAGACCTGATGCACAACTATAGTGCAAATTAAAAAAATGAGTAAAGGATTTGAAAACTACATTGAGGCTACGTGTAAAATATGTGACTTTAAAATACATTATAATTAAAAGAAGTATAGAGAACGAAGTTCCACATGTTTTTCTTGGCCAAATTACTTGGCGGGAGTTAGAGATTAAAGGAGTGATTTACCAGATGCACCACGAACAAAATTTCAGATTGCAATATTAGCATGATTTAGTGTGTTAAGTGGAGAACTAATGGCAGGCCACCTGCCACACTGGAAACTGAGAGAGGTCACCTCGCTCTCTCTCGCACACACATTCAAACACGTGGTCAGTCTTCCAGATTTCATCACACAGTAGAGATTTGCTGTATTAGACAATAAGGAATGGAAGGTCTGGTGCAAGCAGAGAGAAGAAGTCAGTAGAATTTCTCCACTAACTGGTTAACTATGGAAATTACCAAAATTAAAATCTGATCCAACAAACAGAAGTTGCATTTCTGAAGGTGCAGAGAGGTAATTCCTTGGAGAAGAGCTCTGACTGAAGGCAATCACACACACACACCCCCCAAGGACTAAGAGCAACTCACTCACCAAAAATAGTAACACAGAGTTTTTCTGTTTGTCATACAGTGAAAGCTATAGGGCTTGATTCATAAACTCCACCAAATCCATGGGAGTCCACACGATTCACTCAAATGGGCTTTGGACCCAATCCACAGCAGGTTTCATTTATGGAGGGTCTCAGAAAACCACAAATTTATTACTCAGATATAACAGCACCAACTTCCTGCACTGGGTATTAAAAAGAAAGAAGAGTTATTCTGGTGAGGAGTAAAGCTTCACTGTAGCAATCGTCAGCCTGTCTCTCAGGGCATTTATTTTAACTCCTGTGTGTATCTGGGATTTGCTAGCAATGCTACGGAAAGGAGGAAGGGATAGAAAGCACAGCAGCGCATCCCCCTGCTCTCCCCCACCACTGTCAAGAGACACCAACTAACCCCAGCAAGTCAGTCCTCACCAACTAGCACCCAATAGGGTTGTGATTAACAGCTGTCACCCAAACTCGCTTGATGCAGGTCACTACATCTCTGCTGGAGGCTGCTCCAGAGGCTGTCAGTTACCATCACCATCGCCAGCCTTTGCTAACTTCCTATGACTGAGCCAGGCTGGGAGAGCCCCTGGATGCCCTTCCTTGACTTGCTTACCCCAGTATTTTGAGGAATTATCCACACTTTGCATCTCCTGAAACACAGGCATACTGGCCAGACTGAGGTTCAAGCGATGGCCCAGCACTCCTGGGGTGCACTGGGACATCAGCCTGCCCCACTTCCGTACAGGCACTGTGGGTCTGGCACACGGGGACCTCGGTCCTCTGCTTGTGATGCAGACACCACAAGTCTTTGCCTGGTCACTATGGGCTTGACATTTAGTTGTTCTGACCTTTCTTCCCATTTTACCCCCCACAGAGCACAGTATCAATGCTTTGAGTTGGTATTACTTAATTCTCCCATGAGAGCAGCTGGCACCTCACAGTCATGGTACCTTGGCTGCTGCACGCCTCCTCTTTAATTCAGGGGAGAGCTCTCCTTTTGTGTGGATTCCCCTTCCTAAAGGGGAGAAGGAAAGAAAAGAAAGCAAAAAGCTCTACAGGAATTTTGGAGCCCCACCCTTCAAAGGCACTGTTTGCCTGGCATGGGTCATCAGTGTTTTTGCTGCATATTTTTATGTGTCCTGAATTTTGGGAACTGCATGTTCTGCTGTGGCAAACACACCCATTCATTTACACAGTCCTGTGCTTGTCCTTGTCCCACATCCCAAAAGTGAGGTTAGTCTGCGTGCCGGAGCAAATGCATGAGAGCAAATAAACTCAGAAATTGGTGTGCACTGCATTTAACTGATCTGCAAACAAACATAAAACCCTGTATTTTCACACCTTATCAAATCATTTAATATTCCAAAAGTATGCAGCCAAGTTTTCCAGACCTGCATTAATCCAAACTAGAAGCATCTCTTTCTGGGATTAAGGAAGTTTTTGTTGTGTAAAAATAACCTCAAAGTCAGAAAGACTGTACTTGAATAACCAAAATGAGGAAAGAAGGGATTCATAAACAAACAAACAAAACTCTGCAAATAATACAGAAGAGCTAAAATTACTCAGTTAAATTCAGAGATCACACATGGAACTTTTTCCTACATAAAACCATGCTCCCAATTGTTGAGGTTTAATACCAAGCCCATTAAAAAATGGAAAATGCACCAGCGGCACGGGAACTTGCAGCACAGCTGGCCTAATGAAAAAACAAAGTAGGTAATTGTCGGCGATTAACAAAATTGTGCCTTGAAGAGTTGCTAATTTATCCAAGGCTCGACTCTGTGCAAGGATAGACTGCTTAATGATTTTCATTTTTCCAAAGACTGTCATACCACAGAGAAGTTACTAAGAATTTGGTTTCTTAAGTAATTGCTCCGGGGCTGGATTTCTTCCAGGGATGCAATAAAAGTGGCCTTCTCAATCATCTTCTCCCACTTCTCTGCTTCCTTCAGGGGCTGACTGCACCTTTGGAAGAGCAGTGACGGAAGGGTGGCACAGAGATTTGGGTAAGTAGGTAGGACAGCACAAACTTCAGTTACAGCTCCACTTTTGGTGAAAGTCACTGTGCAGGAAATCAGAAGAGAATCCTTACTGGTATCCTTATGGGAGACCACCACAATGAGCCCAGTCCCTCAGGAAACAGGTGCTGGTGACATGTTCTCTAACAGAGGGACAGGACCAAGAGAAATATTTAGTGGGAAATGTCAAGCTCCCCACAGAGGAAGGTGAAGCCCACCACGCTTTCAAGAAGCACTGAGGTTGATGGAAAGCACACAGTACCTGTCAATCACACCACACCCAAACACGTGTGGTTGCCAACAGCAAATTACCACAACCTCTAATTTGTTTCTTTTTCAGTATCAAGTTATTTCTCATTGCCAGAGTGCTGTATAAACCCTTAATAAAGTTGCTTTGATCTTACCCATCGTATGTTACCATGTGCGTCACTCCACTTCTGAGGTACCTACAGACAACCTACTTCCCATGGGTTTCCTGTGACTGCATGCTGAGGAGGGGGGCTCCCACACGACCCTTTTAATGACCTGTATATTCATCAGCAAAAATCAGAGTCCAAACCAGATGAATGCATTGGCCCACATGACTGATGTAGGGACAAAATTAATTACTGTTTTGGTTTTTTTTCCCCTGAGTTTCATCAGAATGCAGGCCAAGAAAGATGATGTTCAAAGCTGAGCCCTTCAGAAGACCTCTGCACCAAGCCTGGTGGTAGGGAAATAATTCCCTAAAGATTAAGAAAATTAAACTAGAGCAAGTACCCTTGTCCCAGCTCCTGCAGATTCATAGGATTAGGGAAGATTACCAGGCACATCAAGCCTGAGCTACTGCATCGGCCAGAGCACACACTTTTACAGGCAGGCTCCAAGCTGAGTAACTTGTCAATGTGAATTTTTAATGACTTTTTGATTGTGAACATATGCCGTAGCTGGGCTTGCTCCAGACCCCAGCTGAAGTCAGCTGGTGCCTGTCAGGGTGCAGCTCTGTGTCACGCTTCATTCTCTCTAAGGGGGGGACTCCTGATGAAGCAGGTAGTCCCGGTTTCCCTGCCCTGCTTGGCATTGCCTGAACCAGATACACTCACTAATCAGACAGACGCACTGGTGGGTACAGCCTGTTCCTATGACCAGCACGTCCCCACGAAAAACTGCCATGAATGCAAAACCGTCTGCAGTGTGCCATGCCAGGGGCTTGGCCCTGCAGAAACACCTAGTGGCCACCCCAGGAGCGGTTGCCTGCCCAAACGTACACCAGGGGGAAGGGTATCAGGAGCTTTAGATGTCAGGAATTAAAGAGCAAGACAAGGGCACATGAAAAATTGACAATAAATGCTGGTTTTTGCTGTATTTGGCTGTTGCCTCTCCACCTCAGGCATCGTATGCTTAACCTTGTGCTTTTTCTCCTAAAGCACCAACTTTTCAATATATTATGAGCCATAAAGAAAGAAAAGCAGCCTGAAGTCAGTTTGCACGTGCTATCTTACATACAGAGAGTGCTACCAGCAGAAGTGGCTTTTTTAAACAGTGTCTTCTGTGTTCACACAGGAAAAAATACTCATTACTTCCTACTCTGTTAAATGCAAACTGTTTGGAATTTAGGTTAACATATGAGTAATACTATAACGTGGATTCTGCTAGGCACCTGAGCCCAAAATATGTAAGCAGAAACCAAAACCTTTTTGCTGTTTCAGAAGAGTGTAAGAGACAAAACCAAATTCCATTGAAACATCACAGAAAGTAGACATCCATCTGCTTTAGGTGCCTGTGAAAACTCTGTCTGTAACCTTTTTTCTCTGTGTGTGGTTATGATATTCCAAAAATAAACACTGCAAGATACTGAAATGAAAAGCTAGACTGCAACAGAACAAGCCACACTTCTCCTGATTAGCGGGGTGGGGGAAAAAAACAAACCCCTACTCATTGTTACTACAGGTTTTTTTCTTCCTTCCGAGGGAACAGTTGACATTTGTGGTAGCTTTGGCTGTAGGTCGCACCAGCTGGTAGTATGCATCACATTAAATATACTGGTGGGTCCTGCATGGTCATTCTGGCACCATTTCTGTTTTATACAATGCCTTCAGTTTTTCTATTTAACCTCAATAATTTATCAATCATTCACCAATGCCAATAAATCAAAGTGTCTGGGGAGTCTTAAACATAAAAATAAGGAGCTGTAAAAAAAATTATTACTAGAGCAATTAAAGACTCAAATAGTAATAAACCCTACTTGCATTACACCTTTAGAAAGCCCTATTGAAATTGAACAAACATCCAATATCAACAATATGAAAGGGGCTTTTTCTTCTAGTCTATAATAGCTACTGGTTTATCCACAGCAGAAGAGAATTAGGGTTATTTTTGTAGGTCGTGGAGGCTAAATGTAAAAAAATAGTGGTAGAGGAAAGAAGTAGTGAAACGATAAAATAAATTACAGTTTGTGTTTTGTTTTTTCCTCCATACTACCAGAACTAAACCAGAATTTACAAAATAAATATGAATCTTTTTATCTGTGAAGTGCAATCTTTTGGTTTGGATCAAGGCTGTATGGTTAAAAAAAATCTATTTTGAGTCAACCTCAACGCAGGGTGTTTTAAACTAAATAAAGTTTTCTATTTTAATACATAAGCTTCTTTTCTTGTCCTTTCTTCAAAAGGAATTTTTATTTTCTAGAAAAGTTTGAGGGGTTTTTTTTAGCTGACACCCAAAGTGAGGGGGGGAAAAAAAAAGTTTGCATCTTTAAACAACAGAAAATGACAATTTTTGGCCAGACAGGTGAAAAAGTAATACATGTTGATGAATACACCTAGACATTGCCTAAATAAAGATCTATGTCTCAGCTGCCACAACCCTTAGGAAAAGGGCACATTTCACTTCAGAAAGGGTGATATGCTGTAACTGCCGTGGCAGTCTGGCACTGGCAAGGACAGGCCTCATACCACTGTGTTTACCAAGAGCCTGACAATTCCCATTAAAAGCCACCAAAGGAACACTGGTGTGCCCCACAGAGAGCCCATTCTTGAGTTTCACCCGTGCCAAAACCCCGAGGTTTTGTCACAGTATTCCCATCTCCCCTCACAAGGGGAAGGTAAGTCTGAGACTTTGCACGGTTTTTCTACCAAACTCTTGGAGGACACCATAAGCGGGCACTACCTGTACCGCATGCAGGGGAGGGCTCTGTCCCCAGCTTCGTGGTTCCACTTATTAGCTTAGGCCAATGCTCACTTTGAAGAGAAGCTTTTTTTCTTTTTACAGTGAAAATACTGCAGGGATCCCAGCTGTCTTTATTAAAAATTCCCAGTTCCACAGTGCCGTTGGTTTGGGTTGGCTTTTGTTACCAGCCCTCTGTAATTACTGCCTGCATAAAGGGGCTAATGAGCTGAAGTGAACAATAAATGCCAGGTTTTCATCTTCTTTCCCCCTGCTCTGTTTTGCTGGAGCTTTCTGACAGGACTGTGGCTTTGTAGCAGCCGAACCAATGGCCAGGCCCGAGGCAACATGGAGAACCCCATGTCTGGTGGCCTCTCTGAAGGACCCCAGCTCGGGGTTGGCTGATAGCTACAGATGTGCTCATTAACATTTTGAGATCCAAACCAATGTAAACTATATCTGATTTCTTACATGTATCAAGCATCTCCAAAGTGCTCTTATTGTTAAGACAAAAAGCTTATAAATATTGACAACATCTGAAAATATAGTACTGGGGAGTCACAAGCCCTGTTGGAGGCCGTACCTAGCTGGGTCTCTGCAACCAGTGGAAATTTCCTTCATGCTTTTTTTGCAACAGTATTCTCTTTCAGTAGTTTCCTCTCTGCTATAAATGCATGCTTTTATTATATCTGTGTTGAGCCAGTTCCAACGACGCACCTAAAATAGATGAAACTACCCCAGTGTGTTTTCCTACCACCAAACAGAAAGCTGTGCTGTCTGCGGCAGCAGCACCGGTATCAAGACCAGGCATTCAGCAAAGCGCTTACCTGTGCCAAGCACAGGTACTGCCAACATCGGCTCCACGACTGGGCCAATAAATCCAAGCATGCTGTGCATCTCTTGCCTATACTCCCCAAGCACACTCAACAGCTCAGGGACCTCTTCTCACAGACGGGCCATTACCCATCTCATTGCACCTTGGCTTTTCAAAGCCCAGGCAAGCTGCAAATCTAGAGGAAGACAAACGGACTCAACGCAAAGCCTTGGAAAAGCTGAACGATTAAAGGGGTCTTTGGAAAATAAGCTGTAGGCTTTGGGGATGGCTGCAGAGGAGCCTGGCAGAAGCAAAGATGAAGACCCCACCACCCAGCTGCTCCAGCTGGAGATCCATCTGGGAAGCCTGCACTAAGCGTGCAGGGTGGCCAGGCGCCTGCCAGCTCCTCGTGTTTAGTAACTTAGCATGGATAAGGAAGCTAAAATTGGGCTTGTACAGAATGAATATATACAGACCTCAACTGAAGGTGCAGAAATGGCACTGTTTGAGTCTGACTCATTGTGTCCTTGTTACATCGCTGGTTGCTTGGAGACTGACTGAAGGCACACAGCAAAGATGCCGGCTTGGGAGTCACTACCCTGTCTTATTTTCTTTTTCTCCATGCACATAATTTTCCTTTAAAGGCCTGCCTTGCCTCTGCAGATTGCTTGACTCCCTCTGCCACCGTGGAAAACTACAGCAGGGGAGGCAGTGTCCAGGAACACTGTCGGCGTTGTTCCACCTTCACCTCCCAGTCTCGTCTCCGCGTGCTGCGGGGGGAAAGAAAGCACGCCTTTATTCCTCTACAGGCTTGCCTCGATGCTAAATTTTACCTTAAGCCAAAGCAGTCACAGATTGCTTATTGAGAGACATTCCCACACATTTCCAACAGGTTACCCTGAAGTCCTCAAACTTCCTTAGCTGGGAATAAATATCTAAAAATTCCCCAAAGTGGTGGAAATGCAGCGGGGGACTTCAGTACATTCCGCATGGCACAACTGAGCTCTGATAGTTAATGTGGAAATCTTCCTTGCATCCCTCCTTACACCAAAGTGAGCAGTGTGGAGACAATTATTCGTAATTTAACAAGAGCTGAAATTTAATGCCCATTATATCTCAAGCGCTAACAGTATCACGCTTCAAAGTGGGAGCCTGTAAAATATAAGCAGGACTTCTAGGACACTGTTAAATTACAGAGGCTGGAGCCTACACTGGTGTAACAGTAAGGATTGTGTGTCCACTTCTAACAGCCCTGTATCTCATGTATTCTTAACAGTCGGAAAACAAGCAGTATGCATTGGTATATGGTAATGAATGACCTCTTACTTCTCTCTTTTAACAGATCTTTATTCCCCTAATCAATCTCGTCATTCACACCAGGGAAATCTGCTAAAAAGCTCTTTAAAAATACATAGGTGCACTCAGGGCACTTCCTGCAGATTTTTCTGAAAAGACAATTTCTGTAAATAAATGATTAAAATGGAAGCAGAAGCAAAGAGGCTTTTGTGCAAATTGCAGCATGCAAAGGTTCCTTCTCTGGGGGACAGAGACCAGCAGGCAGGAGAGCTGACCTCAGTGACAAGAGGTGTCATGAAGCACTGGGCTTCTCAAACCTTTGAGCTACACTTTCTCCTGACTTTTTTTGAGAAAATCACTGAGATAAGAAAAAAGTGGTGCTGAGTTACTTGTATTTTTGGGAAGGGGAGGAAAAAAAAAAGCTTTTGACAGTGAAGGAAGGAGCCCCACAGAGTTTACTTACAGCCTACTGAATTTGAATGAAATCCCCCACAATGAGTCAAATGACCTTAAGACCATAAGGTCACATTGTAGTCCCATGTGGGACCACGTGGTAGGAGGACAGGTTTTGGGAATACTAGTTAGTCTGTGCTCCGAAGGCACAGATTTGGCCCTAGCTCAGCCACACATCACTCTGCCACCTGAGACACACCATGTCCCCAAGGTGCTGAGATGGCACAGCCAGGCACCGTGCTGCACGAAGGACCAAAAGGCGATCAAATGAGACGTGACAAGTCTGTATCAATCCATGTACACAAACTGCTTCCTAATTTTCTCTCTTTGTCCTACAGCTGCTCCCGCGATTCAGCCTGGGAAGGCTGACATACACTTAGTGCTCAGCAGCCACCATCAGGACGCAAAGACGGCGTAAAGCTGTGTTAGTCCCGCGGGGTCAGGACTGCGGTGCTTCTGTCGCAACAGGCAGCCTTGATGCTGGATCCTGATGGTCTGTCAGCAGTGCTGTGACCAGCAGAGCTCTGCAGGATCCGATCCCGGTTTCTCTGCAGAGACAGGATACCTCAAAGTATGTCAAAACCCATTTCAGAAGTGGCTTTTAACAAGCTGTCTTGATTGTCAACAGCTAAAACCAAATCTTTCTGCTAGGATAAACAGCTTATAACAAAAAAAACCCCAACAACTTTGATGCTGATTGTGATCATTCGGGGTTTTTAATTCAGCGACCCAGATGGTGCAGCTTGGCTCAAGGATAAGGCAAAATGAAACATGAAGCAGCTCTCTAACACCAAGATTTGACCTCAGTGCATTCCTGATGCACTGTGTTGGCAAACTTCTCAATCCTTGCTCCGAAACAAAGCCAGTGCCTTGCAAGAAAAAAGAAAACAACCAAAACCACACCCAAAATGTGCGTAATTATTTAAAATTACATCAATGGTGTATGGAAAAAAAAATAAAATAGAGTAGGGAAGAGTAATCTGGGCAACCTTCACTTCAGTACTTTCTAAATTGGCAGGCTGCTCCTTGCAGCCTTGAACCACCACTAATACTGGTTTTGAATAGGGTCTCATTTTGCTTTTCTCTGTGCCAGTGGAAGCCAGACAGCTAGCTAGTGGATCCTATAATAAATAAACAAACATCCCCCCCTGCTCCCAAACACATGTAAAAGATAGACTTAAATCATTAGGATTTACTTAGCTCTGAAAGGGAACAATTTTTCGTCAGACTGTAGAATACCCCACTGCAATGGAGGCACTAAGGCTGAGATTTTCAGAAGAAAAGAGTTCAAGTACCCAATTTCTACTGAATTTCAAGATAGTTTGGCCATCGAGCATCCTCTTGCTCCTCTTCCCTGAGCCCTTGTTTTTACTGAAAATTAGATTTATACTAACTCAAAAAGTAACAGAATAATTGCAGAAGGTTGCAAGTTATTTTTAAAATAAAATGGGGGTTTGCTTTATCCTCCACAGTGGCTGAACAGTTACAGCCACATTAACTCTCTCTCTGCAGCTCTTGGGACACAGTCTGGGATGGGGAAAAAAAACCTTGTGAAATTCCTTATTCTACCACTAACTTTCTGAAAGGGCTTGGGCAGCCAGTTAGAAGTTTATAGTGTGTCCAGCAATGTGTTTGCAAAAGTGCTGGAACACTTAATTTCTTCAGATTTCAAATGAGGACAATGAGGTTAAAATAAAAGTTTGACAGGATTTAGAAACGCTGTTGATAAGAGCGAGGATTACTTTTTTCAGCTGACACTTTCCATCCAAGTAGTATCATAGCTCTTTATACATGAGAATGATTAAAGATGAGGAACATGCTGCTGATACAGGTTCCTTATTTGCTTATAGCTCAAATTTGGCAAAGCATATAAGCACTCCAGGATGGAGGCCAAGGTAATATTTCAGTGTGGCAGAACTGAGAAGACTCCCAAGACTTCCTCAGGCTTCTTTTAGGCTATCCAAGGGCTACATGTAGAGTAGACCCTACATAAGAGCCAGACTACAAATGTGTTTTGCCAGGACCTTGTCAAAGTCCCAGACAAACAACATCTCTTGGATTAGTGCAGGCAAGCATGAGGTTTATTTCTGTCCTTGCCCAGCACAGCACCAAAGCTGGGCTAGGAATGCTGGATCTCATCTGCTGTTCTCTGACTAAGGGGACCTTGATGAAATTACCCCTTAAGCCTCAGTAATAAACTGAGTAGCCCAGTAAATTCAAAGAAGGAAAAGTAGAAGTAATTCCATCTTCATGCAAATTTCCTACCTCCCTTTCCTGCCTCAAGCTAAATGATCAAATGAAACAAAAGGAGATATAAAAGTCACACAAGAAGCTTCAGACGGCCTTGACTTTCTTCATGCAAATATCTTGCCTTCTCTTTGTTTCATTACTTATGATTTCTGACAGAAAACGTATACAAATTAGGGGAGAAAAGGAGAGAGCGTCTTCATGTATCCAGCACTGGTCAAACTGGACTTAAAACAACCAAATTCACATGGAAGATTACAACTCAGACAACCCTTTATAAACTACTTTATTGGTAGCTGCTTATACTGTGGGCGTGCACCCATGCACTTAAATTTCTGTAACGCTTCTGCAGAACCATATTATCTCATGCTTGCCTTGATCTGTATATAGGAGGTGCAGGATGCAGTATGCAAAGCTGCCCTCCCACACCATATGGCAGATCTCAGCTCCTAGAGGCTGCTCAGTACGTCTGGGAGGCACTGCCACTCTTGGAGATGGTTTCACACCAATGGAGGACAAGATCAACAAGGCACCAGCTAAAGGAGGCTTCTGCCAATTTGTGCTAGCTAAAAAGGCAACTGCTTTTCAGCAGAATGAGCCTCAGCTTCCAGAAACTTTACCAGCTCCTTCACTGAGCTGTGCTGCCTCCTTATTGACTTGGCTACCGAGAATTTGATCCTAAATGCAGCACAGCCTTTCAATCAAATTCCCCTTATGTGCTGAACCACAAGCTTGCCAAGCAGTAGGAATGCTAAAGCATTCAATAAGAATTTTTAGCAGTCAAGGCCAAGGTTAAAACCATAAGGAACATGAGGAGTTGCTTTTGCAGTGAATTTATTGTACAGGCAAAGTAATAAACCATTTGCATTTGAAGGATCTATAGCATAATGATGCAGATTAGCAGCACTTCTGTTGATTTACCAATTTTATTTCTTTAAACACAGGGAAACTTTTCTGTTACCTTGTACAGGTGTCCTCTTTCACTCTGCGGCACCCCAGTAAGGGCACTTTCCATAGGACTGCAGTGGTAGGCTCAGAGCAGCACCTCCCAAATTTTCAGCACTCCTTAAGGAAGGAGAAGGGTGGACTGTCTTTTTACACTATTATTTATAGAGCATAATGTCTTTAATAAAGTATTTGTAAAGGAAAGCATCTGATCTGGCTTAGGAGAGGACAGGTACAGTTGGACTTGATGATCTTAAAGGTCTTTTCCAACCTAGTCATTCTCTGATTTTTTTAGACCAGGATGAAGAGGGCTTCCCCTTTTTTGGATACAAGGGTACATTGGCTCTGTCAGGTTCAGTCAGTTGGAGACACAAGTCCCCACTGGCAGATGTCTACATACCTGGGGTTCCACTAGCAAACATTCAGGCTCGCAAATTAAAAACCTGACACTATTCATGCATTCAAATGCTTTTAAGGATATGGGTTTGATCCAAAAGTCCATTAAGGTAAATGGAAAGATGAACTGATTTTCCGCTGATGTTGTATGAGGGCCTAAACTTGCAGCAGTAGTCTAAAGATCATCTAATTCCCTCAGCTTTTAAACCAAGCCCATTCAAAGCCTCGATTTACAAATGGAGGCATTATAATGGGGCATTCAAATGCTGGTAGCGGATTCTCAAGATCAGCTCTTTGGTCTGTGAAATATGCATTAAGCATACCTTACTGCCAATACAAACATCCTGCTGCAGAGATTTCTGAAAAAACTCATTATGATCTGTCTCAACAAAAACATGTTACTACTTGTGACTAGTAAAGTGTGAGAGAACCACAACCAGAGGAGTGAATGAGAAGGCAAAGCTGAATGACCTCACTTCAATTCCTCTCTGTGGACTGCTTCTCACTTGCAAAGCCTGCCTGGCCAGGTGAAGGCAGCTGACAGCCTTCCAGGACAAGATGACTCACAATGAGATGAGAATTCACTGGCAGTCAAGGAAAACGTTAAGATATGCAACAGGTGACTGAGAATCTGGCACTATGGAAACCAAGAAAAGATTAAAAAGTGTTCTGCAAGGTGAAAAATGCCAGAGACATGAAAATGTGTCTATTTAAAACCAGAGTGTTTGAGTGGAGAAGTTGCTAAGTTGCTTATGGTAAAGGAAAGGCTTTCCTTCCACACAAGGGCTGACACAGACAATCAGTTAAGGTTCCCTATGGCAGTTAGGCTAAAGCATTTACTTGTTCCCCAAAACATCAGTGAAAGTTTGAGCCTGCTGCCCATTTGCAATGCCGCAGCATGTACTCTTAAAGGCAAAAACTGTTTCAATGGAAACAACCTCCACGGCAGCCTGAAAGGATAATGGAAAGTGACAGATCTTGAGGCAAAGAAGAGCTAAGTTTTTCTACTTTACAAAAACAACATAAAGCATGTATTAAAATTTGAAGTTAATCATCAGCATGAAAACTCTGCCAAAACTGCTGTAGCTCTTCCTGTAGCCTTCTCTAAATATACAAAAATCAAAATTTAATGAAAGCTGCCAAGTTTCTGAACTTGAACAAACAGTATCAGGTCAAGAGACCATCCAAGCCCAAACACTCCTCCTATCCCTGAGAAATCCTGGGTTACAAAAAACCTACTCTTTATTTAAGAGGTCCAGGGACAGCTCTCCTCAATCAGCAGACCACTAAGGACTTTCATGAGATACTTCTGTATTAGCCCTGTGTTTATCACTGGCAGCTGCTGTCCCAAGGAGCCCAGCATGTGCTGCAAGCTGTGGCGACAAAGCCGTGTTGGAGTGCTGAATGGGGCCTTTAACATCTTGTTCATAGCAGCACAAGACGGGAATGGACTCCTCCATGGAGTTCAGTGCTTAACGGCACACAAAACCCTGTCTCTGTTGGGAGCTGCATCCCATGTTTGCTTATATGAAACCCGCCCCAAAAGGGGAAGACAGGGAAGCAGCTGACATATGATACACCAGGATCTCACCTCTAATTTTCCTGCAGCAGGGTGTGAACCAGGTGCAGAAACCATTGTCAACCCCCCCCCTAAAAAAGTGGTTGACATTAAAGACAGCTGGAGCAAGAAAGGCAGCATCCCCCTATGCTGAGATTGCAAGCCCCAGTGGACAAAGCCCTGAAGAAGAAAAATGCTATAATGACATCTCCACCACTGGTTTCCTATCAAACATTCCCCCAAAATGATGGTGGTTTTAATTTACTAATGGAGTGGAGTGGGCGGGGAAGGGGGTTGGGGGGAACCCCACAGTCCTGAGTTGAACAGGAATCTGTCTCTTTTCCTTCTTTCATATCCTCTATATTCCCCTTGGAACAACTTATATGGAAATGTTCAAATGCTTGTTGTATTGATACTGGGAAGTAAGAAGATATGTCACTGAGGGGTTTTGCCAGGCTGAAATCCCAAAAGATGGATGACTAGCACATGCTTGCCTCCTGCTGACATGTTCCTCTGATAATTTCTACAGAGTGTTGCTGAATGCATGATGAGAATACAATGCCTGCTATTATGTTCCGCTCTCACTGTTAACACATTTATACCAGGATTTCACTTTGTTGTGCGCTGGGTGACTGAAAATTGCCAAGGACACTAGGACTTGAATATACTAATGCTAATAATTTCAACAGCATCCAGATGCTTAACTGAACACTATCTCCATAGTCTTTTTCAATTCATTTAAAAATATCCTTTCTCACATGTCAAGGGGGCAACTTTCAAGGTTTAGCATGAGCGATCTGGACACCCAGCACCCATTTAGAGGGTGCCTGGTGTACTCTGTTGAAATTTGTTTTGTCAGCGTATAGCTTCCCTGCATACATTACAGCTGTCCTGATAGATCTCTGGTATGGATATATCTATGACACATTCCTCGCTGCATGGCGGAAATAAATTGACCTGCTCCGAGCTTGACACTGCCGTCATTACACCAGCACCCAGAAATACAGCTGCTGCATGGATCGTGGTGCTGTGCTTTACTTGCTCTGTGCCTTTTCCCTTCTATGGCTGAGAGCATAAAGACCTGCGAACACACAGCTCTGTCTGACTGCTGTGTTGTGCTGAGTGGCTTTTTTTTTTTAACAAAATCATAAGCATCACTAATGAAAAATGAAACAAAAACTTTGTAAAAATTTACTTTTAGTCAAAAAAAGATTTTCCCCATGAATTTAGAAGTGGCCTGGGTGATAACATTGTAAGAAAGAACCAAGTGGGGATCTAAATGCCAGACCTGCTTCACCATTACAGTGTGCTGGTTCTGGGGAAATTGGTTTTAACAGCACATTTCACCACAGATGTAATAAAATAGGAAATTTTCCCACCCATGTTGAGCTGTTGGGGATAAGGAATGATTTGGGGTTTCATCCAGGAGAATTTGCTTTCTTGCTCTTTAGGCTATGGGATGGACAAACAGCTACTCGTTTTGGTACTGCTGGGTGGTCTTGAAGAGATCATAAACCCCCTAACTTTGGCTTTGGTGAGTCCCAGAGTACTTTAAGCAATCCCTCAATTCACAGTAGAAGTAGAATAACCTAATTAATCCAAATCTAGGTTTAGGACAGAGGTCTGAACTTCCCAGCTGCTCTGTAGGCAGGTATGCACCCTGCAGTTACACAAGCCAGATGTACAAGATACAGTTACAGGGCATAGACTCAAATAAATGCTCATTTGCAGACACCCTTGTCCTTTCCCTTTTATCCAGACCAGGACTGCAACACTTTCTGAGGTATCCCACAGAGGATGAGATCATAAGAGTTGTCCCTAACCCTTGAAGAGTTCTAATCTGATGTAGAAGCATGAAGGAAAACAAGATATTTTAGTCAAAATTCATTGTAAAATCATTTTTGTAGGAAACAGACTCCTAATTACCACACACTATGCCAGATTTTTTAAAAAAACAAAAATATTTCAATAATGTAAGCATTTGAATAAACTGGATTTTTTTTAAACCAATTTGTGATTTTTCATGGAGATTTAATGACATGAAAGATTCTCGTAAGCCTATTGCAGTGCGGTCTCCTAAGCTGCTGGAATACATTATCAGTAACAACAGGCTTTAGTATTGGGAAGGTAATAATACATCGAAACAACATCTCAGAGAAGCTTCCTGATATTCTCGGCAAAACAAACAGTCCAGGAAGTAAGACAATACAGACTGGAGAGACAGTTTTGAATACTTTGAAAGCTTTTATTACAGAAATTAATTTTGCCTCAAGCCCTTCAGCTTGCCACTACCATTCTCCTGAGCAATAGAGAAATTCTCACAGTGAAGCTCCAACACTTCTGCTGCCAGCAGCTGACAACGCACATGTAGGACTGTCCAGTCTGGTTGTTTCAAATACCTACATACATTTGCATTAGGAGGGTATGGCTGGATCTAAAGTCCACCCCTGAAGTCAACAAGAATTATTTTTATTGACATTAATTGGGACTGAAATCAAGTCCTATTTCTTGATCATCAGCTGTATATTAACTGTTTAATCCTTTAAGTGTCTGACTTTGCAAAATGCCAAGAATCCCTAAAGAAGCAGGGGGCAGCTCAGAGCTTATCTCTAGTTTTCTGTTTCTCCTGCTTACCCTTCTAAAGCATTTTTACTCTTCAGCAACTGCATCACATACAAAAGGAAGTTTTAGAAGAAATAACTCATTAATAAAAAAAAATTCATGACTTATTAGCCTCCCATGCTTATATGCCAAGAAAGACTCAAACCCAGCGAGCTTAATACTGAAGCCTTTAAACAAGCCAAACTCCCCCTCAAATCCATGGCTAAGTAGCACCCAGCCCACTGCGAACAGTTCATGAGTTAAAGATTGTTCTTTAGTTCTTCAGTAAGGCAACAGATGAGTCAACCTTCCAAGTAATTTAGGGTGTTCCTTCATAAAAGGTTGCTGTCACATATGGAAATGACACTGAATGGGTAAATGGCTTTCAGAGAACTCTCAAGAAATTTCTGTTGAAAGCCCTCAGTGACTAACTGCACCAATGTCAACTTCTACCTGAAGCTGAGAGGGCTCGGCTCTGCATAAAGGTCCTGCCAGAACTTTTTTCAAATTTCACTGAGCAGAATTTCAACATGACCCTGTCTAAGGACAGGAGAGCCAAGAGCAGCCGTGGCCAGTACTCAGCTCAGTGCTGTTACTGCTGAACAGTCCTCATGGCCAGACTTACCATGAGCATGGCAAGGGACAGATTAAGGGGACTCGGTCTCACCCACACACGCTTCAGTATGTCCTCAGATCACCTGCACAGGTCTAATTGCCATCGCAACTTCAGCCAGCATTAGTAAACTATTAAGACAGCTATCTACCACAGCCTATGGATCACTGTTTGCCATACACACACCCCAAAAGTCCATCAGCTGGTCTCCCTCACCTTTTATAGGATCACCTTTACAAAAGACACAGAGTGCTAAATAATGATGTCAGTTCCAAGAGCTCCTATCCAGTGGTCTCCTCTAAAGGGTCAACAGCAATAAACTTTACTCAGGTACTTACCAGAAGGTGCAGGATCTCTATTGGGTTCTTTGCTTTTCAATTTTTTTTTCCTCAAAAGGGTGAGATGAGCACATTCCTGGGGACAGACACTATGTACCGCTCGGCACATCACTGTGCCGCAGAGCCACATGCAGCAAGCTCCACTTCTGCTTGAACACCATAATAAGAGGTGCTACATTCCTCTCTACTGCCAGATGTGGCGTTTGTTGCCATCAACATTAATTATAATTCCAGACATAGAAAACCACTAAAAGACTTGTTAACAAATTAGGAGAAATGTTCGTACTGTAATTTAATAAAATGGTAACTACTTCATTTTCTTACTGTACTTGCCTTACTCCCCACACCAACATCTATCTACTAAGCTACCTTAAAATAAATTTCATTTATTATGTCTTCTTACAAATCCCATTACTTGCTCAAAAAACAGTTTTGTTTTCCTGTCTGGGCATCCCTCGAAAGACAGGCTGCTGTGTATGTTTTTGTAATTACCGATACACTGTATAAGAAACTATGGCATGTTTCTGACAGACTAATTAAAGGCAATGAGCAGACTTCCGGACACCTTGACTCAGATGTTATTCTCCCCTTGGCTTCCTCTGTGATCTCCACCAAACGATGTAATCTCTCTACACTTAATTTCCCTACCTGTATAACAGGGATGGGAACCTCTTATCTGCCTCACCTACTTATGAGCAGAGATCCTGGTACAACGGGACACAGATTTCAACTGACTCCCACCTGCTCCTGTATTATCTTCGTGGTTTAATAAAGGCAGACAGCAAACCCAAGCCTTCATGTCAACAGAGGTCTCTGCACAGAACCTCCAGCAGTGGCACAGCTATTGCAGCTTTGCAAATCCACCGTTACTGCACAGGGTGCAACGGACAACAAACAGGGTGATAGAAAGACAGACCACAAGAGAGCTACCCATCCAGCCATTCCCAGTTTGCCCTCTGAATCTGTAGCCCGTTTGAAGGCTAGAGTCCCATTCTGGTCCCCATGAAGTCACCAAGAGAGCAGCCATTGGCTGTTGGGCTGGGGGGGCTGCAGCCACTCTCCTGCCCAAGAGGGTGCCAGCAGCCGGGACCATGCCTCTGGCCAGGGAATGGCTGCAGACCTCAGCTCTCAGAGGCCCTAAACAAGTGTTTAAATGCATAAGTGGAGACCTAAAAGCAATCTTTTCTTCAAACATAAATCATAAATTTTCTACAGGTCTCTCTGGGTAATGTTGTCATCTGGTTTTCTTACATACTAACACTGAATGGCAATAACTGTTATCCTCACCGGGAGATCTGGGGAAAAAGAGGGGAGACTTAAGAAGTTCATTACAGAAATTCCCATGGTTTTTGCAATTTCTTTGCACACATTAAAAGAAAACAGCTGTCATTTAAAACCAAAAATCATGCGTTTGGATTAAATATTTCATGCAAATATAAAGTTTTGAGGAACAGTTGTCAAATGTCCAAATATCAAAGCAGCCTCCAACACTGCTTGTCTCAGTTAACTGTGGAATTTTGTCTCCGAACTCTTGGAGCAATGCAGAGTTTTTCTTCACTAAGCTCAATTTTTACCCAATTTGCACCTTTTCAGTACTATTGTTAAGTTCATAATACAACAGTAATAATGATTAGAAACGGGTAGACAGAAAACGCTATGGCTCAATTACAGGGCTGGAAGAATGGAACTTATCTTCTCAGAAGCAGCAGGAGATAGGCAAATATTAACATAAAAGCAGAGGTCAAATTCTGTATCAACTATCACGTGTATCGTGCAATTGGAATAAGCTGGCAACGTTTGCCTAATACAGTTTATTTTACAAGAATCAATCATTCTGGAGAAGGGTCAAAGCATAGCGGCTAGGCTGGGAGGTCTTAATTTCCCTATCCTCTCTTCAGGTGAAGAGATGAAGATAGCTTTTGATAAAGAGTAGAAATAAGATGAGGGAAAAGAGAACAGTCACATTGTACAGGCAAAATGCAGACTAGAGATTTCTATATTATTCTAAACTTTATTAAGAGCTAGACTAAGTCAAGCCCCATAGAGTGGAGACCTGACTTTCAAGGATGACTTTTTTTTTTTTTCTGAAAAAACACACGAAGGAAAAAGAAAGGAAGGATTTCTTTTCTCAGTACCAATTCAGGAAATGTGGAGTATTTTACCTGGACCTTACCAAGGCCAAACACATTTGAGACTGCATAAGGAGTACATGTGGAAGAGCTGTTGCAGTTCCTAAGGAGCAAAAGGGGGAAGAACAGTCTGTAATGGTGTTTGCCAAGTTGGCCAAGAAAGCTATGGCTTGTCAGCAATAGCGTGGTCACCAGGACTAGGGGAGTGACTGTCCCCCTGTATTCAGCTCTGGTGAGGCTGCATCTTGAGTATTGCGTTTGGTTTAGGGACCCTCATTCCAGGAAAAATGCTGAGGTGCTGAGCATCTCCAGAGAAGAGCAACAAAGCTGGTGAAGAGTTTGGAGCACAAGTCTTATAAGGAGCAGCTGAGGGAGCTGAAGCTATTTAGCCTGCAGAAGAGGAGGCTGAGGGGAGACCTTATCACTCTCTATAACTACCTGAAAGCAGGGGGTAATGAGATGTGTGTTGGTCTCTTCTCCCAAGTAACTAGCAATAGGGTGAGAGAAAATGGTCTCGAGATGCATCTGGGGAGGTTTAGATTGGATATTAAGAAAAATATTTTCACTGAAAGAGTAGTCAGGCACTGGAACAGTCTGCCTGGCAATATGGTGGAGTCACCATCCCTGGAGGTGTTCAAAAAACATGTAGATGGGGCACTCTAGGTCATGGTTTAGTTGACATGGTGGTACTGGATGGACAGTTGGACTTGATGATCTTAGTGGTCATTTCCAACCTTAAAGATGCTGTGATTTCCTCCTCAATAGTTTCTACCTACTTAACCTTCCAGGTTGCCATGTATTTATAACAGATAATACAACATTGAACTTTGCAGGTGCCACCAACATCTATTACAGGTACAGCAACACATTCTTTCTACATTCTCCCATTTGTGGAAGAATTGGTGCCTTTAATGCTTACCTTCGGACAAATACATAGTAGTCTACGTGCCACAGAAACAGGAAACATGAGAGAAGGGTCCTGTTTTTCTATCCCATAAATGCTTCCATCAACTTTGAGAAGGCTATAAAGCCCATGGAAAAACAGGTTTATGTCTACTTCCATCAGAATAGAAACTCATTGTTATAAAGAGAAAGAATGTGTATGTATATCCCACTGTCTGCTTTCACTGTAAAAACCAACACGCTACATTTGGACCTTTTATTAATAGTCACTTTATTCCACCTGAATGTTTTTTCTTAGTAACCAATATAAGCAAAGCTGATGATTTGAAAGGAGGACTCCAGCAAACAGTATGTTTTACATGAAGGTTTGTCACCAGATGTTATTCCTGTTTCCTGCAGAAAACTGTGTAGGTTACAAATATGTTTTATTTCAGCTGTAGTACTGATAAAATAATTTTCCTTTTACACAAAGAAGTGCTTAGCATCATAGAATCACAGCCTGGGTTGGGTTGGAAGGGACCTCAAATTCCATCTAGTTCCAACTCCCCACCTCCACTAGATCAGGCTGCCCGAAGCTCCATCCAGTCTGTCCTTGAACACAGCCAGGGAGCGGGCAGCAAACAGCCGTGTGAACCTTCTGCAGCACTGAGGTCTTCTGCCCTCAAACTGCAGCAGTAGTTGCGTTTCTCTGGTAAACCTCGTGGTCTCAAGGCACTGGGTACCAGCTGAGCCATTCAGCAAACTTCCGCTAGTACGTTTCAGTACAGAAGAGATTCTGACCTGAGCAGCCCTGTCCTTCCATCTCTTTGTATACAAAACCCTGCCAACCCAAGAGCATCAAGCTGTCAGATACACTGGAAAAAAAAAAAAAAAAAAAGGGACAGGGGGGAAGAACAAAGCAGAAGAAACAAGGAGGAGGGAGAGAGATGATCCTGTGATACAGCAATTTCCAGGCTGGAAGGAGCAGACTTCGCTCCAGCTATCGCTGCAACTTTTTTCTCTTAAGAAAGCTAAGCAGGAAGAAAGTGAAAAAAAACCCTGAAACACAATAGCTGTACAGGAGCATGCTGGTTAGAAAATTACTGGCATTTATGGTGAAGATTACTGACATTTTCCCCATGCCTATTTTGTCAATCTTGAAAAGGCCTAGCGTGTATCAGGCACCTAATGAATCACGCAACACATCGCCTTGTGAACTGAGTTCAATCAAGATCAGGGAAATAGGGATAGATTTCAACGAACATTACATCAGAAACACCTTACTTGATGAAGACATGCGTAGGCTCATGTTAGAGCAGCATTTAAACAGTCTCACCAAAGGGCACGAGGCAAAGCCTCATGAAGAAAATCAAACATGAGAGGGAAGTGAAAGTCCTCTAAGGCTGAAGCTGGTCGTTAAAGCTGTATAGACAGGCAAAATTGTTTGTACAAAGCTCTAGCACCTCACTAAGCAATGGCTAAACTGATTCTCCTTTGCTAACTACAGTTATTCAGTGTTTGAAACTGTGACCATTCCGAACTGTGAGCGTACTCTGCTACAGAAAACTCACGCACTTCGTTGGAGAGATTTCTAACGGTTAGTTTTCTTCTCCTAAACTGCAGATGTTATCTTAAAACTTAGGCATTGCCTAATAAGCCTAGAAAGCTTATCTAATAAGATGTAACTTCATTAGGAAGGCTGCTGGGATATTAATTGAATCAGGAGACTGGAGGCAAATCCAGAATGAAGGTTTCTGCAAATTTAAGGATACTCATGTTAGCCTAAGTTGTCCATTCTCTCTTACGTAATACTTCATTTATTTCAATCTCTTAGATCAAAACTTTTCTGCTGTTTGTTACAAACATCCTGTGCTTTATATATAAATCTATATTAAAGACAAACACCCAGAGCTATTGAAACACATCTGTACAAATACGTAAATCATTGCCCAGTAGAAAAGGTGAAGTTTTCTGCCAAGCCAGATGTCTTTTCTAGGTTTTTATTTCCAACACAAAGTTGGAACAATTTTGGTCATGTGTAAGAAAATCAAAGCAGTGAGGAAAATGAAAGTTGCCTTTTGGCTCCAAAGGCCGATGCATGGTACTGTTGCTCTCCCAGCTCACTCATCCTGCTTAGCTATTAGGCAGTACGGTCACAGTCTGCTCTGTCAGTATAATTTTGCACAAGTAATTAACATCTATTCTAGTGGAAAGATTTAAGGTGCCTTGACTCCAAAAACTGGTGACCTAAGTCACAGACCCAAATGCTACATCCTTAATACTGAGACATTAGCTAAATGCACCAAACTGTCAGGTAAGAGGAACCCACCAGTAATTCTTCTGTCAGTGTTGCAAATCTAACCCTGAAAAACAAGTTTTGTTGGTAAATGCACCATATATTATATAGAACAAGAAGTCACTGGGGATTACTCCAAAGCACAGACGCAGCAAACAGCACCCTTCATTTGCTCCCACCAGCAACAGCCAGAAGCTCCAGCAACTCTGATGGGTCAGCCACTCTAAGCCACTTCAAGACACGTGAGAAGCATTTCCCCTCCTATCTTCATCACCATGTTAACCTAATCCCCAGTTGTCTGCAGCAGATTAGCAAACACTGATGTAATCCCTTCTGCCCTACTAGTTGCAAACAGCACCTGAGAAAACAAAGCGAGCATCTCTACTAATAAATCATCTCTAATGGCATCTGCTGGGCCATGCAGCCCAAAGAGGATTCAAATTGCTGTAATTTAGATATTGAGTNAAAGAAAGAAAGAAAGAAAGAAAGAAAGAAAGAAAGAAAGAAAGAAAGAAAGAAAGAAAGAAAGAAAGAAAGAAAGAAAGAAAGAAAGAAAGAAAGAAAGAAAGAAAGAAAGAAAGAAAGAAAGAAAGAAAGAAAGAAAGAAAGAAAGAAAGAAAGAAAGAAAGAAAGAAAGAAAGAAAGAAAGAAAGAAAGAAAGAAAGAAAGAAAGAAAGAAAGAAAGAAAGAAAGAAAGAAAGAAAGAAAGAAAGAAAGAAAGAAAGAAAGAAAGAAAGAAAGAAAGAAAGAAAGAAAGAAAGAAAGAAAGAAAGAAAGAAAGAAAGAAAGAAAGAAAGAAAGAAAGAAAGAAAGGGTGTACATTAAAGATTTAAATCACAATTTCCTCTTTGGTTCTGTAGTTATCTAAAACTTGATAGTTAATCACTTTTTCTGCTATGCCCCTCTCCGAATCTTCAGTCTGTAAAATACATACACATATATTCTCTTGGATTGTATTAATAAATGGGCCTATAAAGTAACAGGAAACAAGTCTAAATTATACTGTAGCTCATGAGTTTGACTTTAAGGATGGCTGATTTTAGTACATTGAAGTAATGACCTTAAAAAATAAAAGCTGAGCGCACAGAGGCCAGCACAGAGCACACCTGCAGACTGGGCAAGACACTGCACCAGGATTAAGTGCCCACAGCAAGGTGAGAGAATGCTAATTCACTGATGTTCATGCAGCATTAGAGATCCCCTGATTGAAGGCTCTACAGAAATATAGAGAATTATTAACTACAGAGACACTAACTGTGAATTTATGAATAATGAAGAAAGCAAAGGAAGAACAACCACATAGTTCAGTTTCGTAATCACTGTCTCTTCAGTATTCACCCACACAGCCAGATTGGCAGACAGCAAGTGCAGCTAATATCTTATGTAAAAAGGATGGAGATTTAGTAATACAGCATTCCCCGTGCAAGCCCCAATTTGGCAATTTATTCAAGTTTGCTCTTGAAGCTTGGCATTTAGGTAAGAATGCCACTGAATGAAGGTCTCAGCAGCACACAAAGCCAGGGGAATGCAGAACGCAACAAAGCCCAGAAATTATGGTGAAGGGTGCAGTAAAAAATCCTTAAAAAGCTGACCAAGAGCCTCACTCAATACAGCACAAAGAGCTTCACTGGTGAACAGTCCCTGGTGAAGAGTCCAGCCCTTTCATGTATTGAAAAATACATTAAGGTGTGTGCTGCTAGAAGGTAGCAGGGGTTTCTCTGTTGGTTTTCACTTCAGTCTTCCTTATATCACAACACTTCTTTAGTGCATGCATCTAATCAACTCACGGCGTGTTACCGAGGCTCCTAACCTGTTAATGTGAGCTCAGGCTCTTTAAAGAACTGTAATTTCCAGGTGTCTCACAAGTCAGCTCATCAAAAGAAGGGTCAGGAGAGAGTTCAAAAAGCAGACAACAGAAAAAACACCTGGCAAATCCAATTCCATATCTATAGGGCAAAGGATCAAGACTGAAAATTACTACATTGCAGTACCAGAGGTTCCATGACATTTGGTGGAAAAACTTAATGCTAAAGCTTATTTATGGCTGCAGCAGCCGTAATGGACTTCTTTTTTCAGGCTTTATTAATGCCTTTCTAGTCTCATGTTAACAAGCAGGAATCTCATCTCTGTTCCGTTTACACTGATTGAGGTTATATGATTTACTGCACCCTGCTCAAATTTAGGGATATAGCTTAGAAATCATTACTTACAGTAGCAGCTGCCAATGATAAAACAACTATTGTATTCTTGTGACAGGGGTTGACAGCATAATGCAATTTTTAGGACTTAATTTGGGGTTTGCTAGGATGTCTGCAATACCAGGGAAAAATAACTGAGCAAGAGAAACGGTATTCTGCCAGTGTTTCTCAACGCTTTTATCAAAAGATAGAGAATTATCTATGAAGGACATGTTTTCCACATGAGCTTAGATATGACTATCTACAGAGATCATTATTTATCAGATCACGGTGTCTCAACTGGCAGAAACATTACTTATTACAAATTCAGGGAAATCCTATGTCATTCCAGATGTAGTCTTAAATTGGTAGTAAATGTTCAGTTTTTAATGGTGATCACTGTATATCCACCCAAATCACGAAACAACCTTGAGACATTTACAGAAGCTAAAAAGGAGGAGAATTTCCCTCCTTCAAAACACACCTTAGCTCTGAAAATCACTACTCCAAAAACAGCACCAGGCTACTCCACAAACCTGTGTATTTATATAGAAAGCTAAGTGAATAAAAATAAAGCCCAATCCCTGCTGCCCAAATTTCTGCAGGGTTTTACTGCTTTCAACCCTCTAGAATCAATCCTGATAAGGAAAAAGCCCACCTTTTATCTCTCTGATTTTCCAGTATCTAACAATTCTGTTAGGAGTATTTCAGATGATTAGTGCCATACCAAAGACAAGGACTTGAGGAAAGTTACTGAGTTCATCCTCTGAGACACTGGCAATGGGGGGCAAAAAGGGAGCCAAACTAGAAACTACGGTGCTTGCACCAACCTCCTGTGGATGGTATTTGGGCTGCTGAACATCTGTTTTTCATTACATGGCAAAAGAGGGGCGAAAAAGAAGATATTAAAATTTGTCCAATTTTCAGATCCCAATCCAAACTTCAAAAGAAGAAGCACGAGAAGCCCTTCCCCACGTCAGCACACAACCCACGTGTTTAACATTTTCATACAGCAGCTCTTTCATGCAAGAGTTATGCTTTCAAATTCTCCACGGTGCTGGCTGCCTGGAGTGCTGTGTACAACAACCCTAGGAAACTCACCTCCACCTCTGTCCTGGGACCACAGCTTTAGAAATGAGCACACAAGGGAAGGGTGGAGTCCTCCTGCCACCTCCACAGCCTGATGTGCACATCCAAACACTGATTAACTCAAGAGCCCCCTTACTTTATCAGCACCAAGAGGAGGGCAGGCTTGGCTATGTGAACACAGCAAATAACATCAGTACCACCGAAAGATGGGGCAGATTGAAGACATCTGCTAGCCTTAAATTGAAGCTGTACAGATGCTAAAGCCATCTTTGAGGACAAAGTGGTCCATCCAAGCCTTAAGGAGTCTAAGAGACAAGAGTCTTAAGGAGACAAGAGTCTAAGCTCTAGTGTAAATCCCTGCAGCTCTCTATATAAGATCTGAAGAAGTATGGATGATATGCAGATGATGTGTGAATACAACATACAAGGGACCTTGTGCTGGCAACATTCCAGTAAAACACTTGGTGCCAAGTGGCTGCTGAGCAAGGGAAAGGACACAGAAAGCAGGTCAAGACCCAGCCAGGTGATTCAATCTAGCTACAGGATTGATAAGGTCAGTAGCAACAAAAACACATTAGCATTTCCTCATCAAGCCTGGCCCTTCAACACCTGCAAAGACTGAGGAAAGGCCATCATGAAGAGCCATTGCAGTAGGCTGCCAGAATTGTCTGATGAGTCGCAGGCTGCCTACAGCCAGAGTACTGGGAGCTGCTGAGTGACAACAGCAAAACCAGGAGAATGTTACTTTGTAAAACACAATTAGAGGAATTTAAACATTGTTGGATGGAATGATGCACTGTTCTGTGTAATTGCTTGTTTGATAAATAGCGGGCAGTTAGAGCTCGCATTTTTAGCCTTGAATTATTGCCAAACTGAGTTACTTTGTGAGGTAGAACTGAATCAGCAGTTCACTTACAAAAATTAAGCCCTGGAAAATGAGAAACAGTGAAATATTTCTATCCATTAAAGAAGCTACTGGTGCTAGATAATCAGCATACAGACACAGCAACAGGAAAGTGCCTCAATCACTTTTCCTGAGATTCATTTGGTATGCAAATTGTCTACAGCTTGACAGCACCCTTTAAAGTTTACAGCCATGTCTTAATGACTGCTCTCCACCACAGGGCCACAGTGCTTATGAGACATCCCAGTAGATGACTGGGGCTCTCTGGGTCACACCCAGGAACAACACTCTAAAATTCACCAGGGAAAACAAAGGTTATTTCTGCACCAGATTCAGGGTTAAAGCTCAGGAGCCATTTAGTGGCCCATAGAAAGAGCTGTCGTGGTGGCAGTCCCACCCACCACAGATACATGTCCTGGCCCTCAAGCCACAGCATTACTTGGCACTCAATGGAAAATGTTTCAAAGAACGAATGGCTGGATACTGCTCCTTTTGCCTGGGTGATTGTCCCCAGAGAAGAGCAGTGGAAGTGGTAACATATCTCATTTGTGGTTAAATCCACATCTGACAGTTTAGCATCCTTCAGAAAAAAAAAAAAAGAATTCGTGTCTGTACACATGTGTAAGTTACTTTTGGAGCATATATAATAAAATAATTTGGGACACTTCACATAGATAACAGTAGCATGGGAAATTTGCTTCACAAAGAAAAAAAAGTCTGTATTTCCTCCTACAGTAGGAATTCATTTCCCACTGGATAATATTAGCCTGAGTTGGAATATGTGCAAATTTTAGTTCCAAGACAATTACATGTTTTGGAGCTGATATTTCACAAGTCATTAAAAGCAGAGACCAAAGCTTTTGATGTTTTATAAGGCAATGTCTCATTTTTTCCGAAGAGAATTACAATCTGCCTTTCTAGCTTTCAGAGATAATGAAACATCAAATTTTATTCTCAATTTTGTTACAGTTGAGAAAAAACTGTGTAAAGCAATTGGTAATAGTTTTTAAAATTTTGTTTTAATTTCTTCCCTCTCTCCTCAGAGCCTCTGTGGTTACTGGAGAGTGGTTTTACAAGCGTAATAGCACTGATGTAAATCAAGAATGATGCAAAGTTGAGAGTAATCCTAAATCCATGCTGACAAGCCTTTATGTCTTAAAAACAAAGTGTGTACCTCTTACTCTACCTGTTAACTGCTCAGCATCCTGGAAAGGATACATCTTCACATGTATGCACAAGCATCCCATTATTTTGGGATATATAATAAAGAGTCTGGGAGTTTAGAACAGAAAGTGAAGAAAAAAAAAGAGCAGATTAAAAGGAAAAAGTATAACCTGACAGAGGTATATTAACCTGGGGAAAAAATTATCAGTAGGATCAAACATATTTATTCTTATAACTCCTTCCTGCTGACAGACAGTCAGGAACCCAGCTGTATCCAGCCCTCAAGCAAGTGACGTATCAGAACATGGGGCCCCACCAAAGGGTGACTTCAGACTGAAGCTGGACCTGTGGTGTCATGGCCAAATTCCTGGTGCTCGCCCACCTCCATCCCAGTCAGTCCCAGTTTAGTGGTTTGTGCTTCCAAGGTTATGGCTGAACAGATCGCAGCATCAGATGCATATACCAAACTAGGACACACCAGATTGGAATAACCATTTGGTATTCTGGAAATTCCTTTCTAGATGCTATTTTGAATACCTAGCATTAAACATGCTTATGGATATTCCATTTCCAGCACGGTTATTACTATTCAATTGCCATTAATGTTAATGGTGGGTGTTGGTTAACGCCAAGCCACAGGATTAAATTATTTCCTTTCCCATCTGGGTTTCTACAGTCTTAAATAAAATAAAAGGACACTGGTGAGATCACAGCTGAAACATTCATCCTGATCCTCACCACCACTACGCATTTGGGAAGAAACCTTTGTTTACGGGATAAAGCCCATCACAGTCATTATCCCCTCTATCCTACCTAATGCATACTGCATAATATTACAGTTAAAAATATTAATGAAAAATGACTAATGGTAACTAAATGATTCACTTAACTTGGCTCTCTCTATAACGTATTCTTCATATGACAGGCATTTATTAGTTCTCACCGATGACTCCAGACACCCTGCTACGCACACAGAGCCTGTCTACACATTAAAACTTAATGCACAAAGCAAGAATTATTGATGTTAGCTCTGTTCTAAAAGGGCGTATCAGCAGGATTATTTTTTTTTCTTCATTTTCTGCCACAGCTTTACTTTCCTTAGCTACTGAATAATCATGGATTTTTAATTTTATCAGAAGTCAGTGGTCCAAAACATCTATTAATTTCCCCACAATATTATTTTCCCCCAAACTGCTGTCTTTTAGTGCAATTATTTTACAGACACATTCAAATAAGTACATGTGTGATATTTCAAGATTTAAAAAGGCAGCTTGGAAATCCTAATGCTTGCATATTGTGCACTATCTGTATGCCTGGGGAAGCAGTGAGTCTTAATGGACCTTGTGTTTTCCTCAGAATTTTAACACTTTTAAGAGCAGCCAAATGCTGATAATATGCTGAATACTGCCTTGAATACACGCTTTACTTTATTCCACTTTACTGGAAGTATATAAGCTTAGGAATGAACCGGAACCAAGCGCTTCTGCACAGTCCTGATAAAACATCTTACACACTAGCATACATCAGCTCTGTTGCGTCTTCCACCCAAGAAGCAGCCCATCGCTCTAACCCCAAGCCAAGCTTGTGACATCTGCTGGGTTCCCACCGCACTTGGTATAGATGTGTGATTTAACTGCCTTCCAGGGTCCCTGAGTGAGATTTTCAGTGTCTACTCCCTTGACACTGAAATCGGGTCATGCAGCATTGGGATGGAGGGACTGGGGAGCCCATGTTTTGATGCTGGGGAAGTTAGGTAGTCACTATTCCTCTTCACACTTGAGAGAGCTGGACCACCAAGTACCATTTCCTGCAGCTGGACAGATCCTGCTTGGAAAGATGTGGCTGGAATCTGCCCAAAAACCAACCTCATTTCAGCACATGTCTAAGACAGTGCTGCTGCTGCCTTATGAAAAGCCACAAGAAGGCACCCTTCTTGCCACGGCTACTTGAGACCAACTCTTCACTGCCTTGAACCTGGTGCAACCCTTAGGCCAATGGAAAGTGAACAAAAAATGGACGCAGAATGACATAGTTTGGATTTGGCAAAGACATCTCATCTCCATCCCTTCACCAACTCAAGGAACTTCAGAAAGCTTCTACAACAAATGGAGAAAAAAACCCCCAAGCCTCCAAGTTGAGCAGCTGAAGTGCTCCCTCTGATTCTTTTCCTCTGAATAGAGATAGAAAAATAAGCACTTTCAAACGTGCTTGAGTGCCTGTCCCTGAGATTTAACCACCCGACACCTGAATGAATTACTTTTTCTAATTGCCAAAGCCAGGCTGGAAATAGACTGTAAGCCAAGTCAGGCATTTACCTTATGCCTAAATATAATTTCTTCTAATGGCTTGTGCAACGCTGCTTTAATGTAAATGGCAACTTAAGCCATGTACAGTAAGGTCTATAATCTTTCAGCTATGTTCAAACAAAATAGAGGTCAACAGGCTATTTACAATAATCTATTTTTAGATTTCATGAAATCATAACATAGGAAGTGAATCAAGCTTGACCTTTATGATCAGGAAAGAATGTGTTTCTGTGTGGTTTGTTTTGTTTTGTTTTTAAAAAAAGAGCTGAAGATGGGAGGAAATGGAGTGATTTGTTAAATATATTTGATAAGGGAACATTAATGCATTTTTCAATAATAAAAGTGAAGAGTGCTGTTCTAGCTAGACATTTCATTTTTATTACACGTTACTTGATTACAGTTTAGGGAAATGAACTGAAAGAACAGATGTACTTTTTTTTTTGATAGGTAGTCAGAAGGGTATTTTACAGGGTTTGGGAAGAGTTGGAAGGCAGATGATTCAAAGGATAATTGAAGAATGATATTTAAACAGGTTACATTTGTGCCCTCAGGCACTAAACATAGGAGACTGCTTTTAATTCTCAACATGGGAGTTTGCGTTGCTGCAAAGCAAATGAATACAATGAATAATTTTGTTTCAGAGACATGCAGTAACTCCTGGTTAGCAAGCAGGGAATTTTCCACAATACAGGAAGACAGCAACATTTTATTTGAAGTTATTTAGAATAAGCCAAGTGTTATTCAATTTAATATTCTTCATCATTCATTATGCTACAGTGTCATATTTTCAGCAGTTTCAGAGCAGAGATCAAAATGTTTTGGGATAACAGACAACAGCAAGAATGTGCAGACACAACTCCATGTACAGGAGTCTGACTCTCCAGCATCAGTACCGTGATACGGAGGTCCAGCACAGCCTGTGGGGATGCAGATGACAGCTGGTCCATCCCTCTGGGGTCTGAGGGTGCTGATGAAAGCTGTCAGGCAGGTGGCAATGCCCCACCCCTCTTCAAGTGGACCAGATCTACCTCAAACATGGGAATATGTCCCCTGCTGAGATGCCACAGCTTCACACAACACAGCTGCACCCATGGTGGCATGGCGTAACATAGGACTTTAGTGTTTAGCTTCCTACACTGCTTTGTTCAAGTTACATCTTTAATGTTAACTGTGGTATCGGAAATCAGAAAAATAAAGATACCTTTTTAAGAGTTTCAGCCTTACTAAGAGCTTTCAGCCCCAGGCTGTGCTCGGAACTACCTTAACAGCAGCAGACTCTTTAAAGCATCTTTGTTGTCAGCACTGACACTCCCCTATCCAAGAGGGTACACATTAACCCTTTCCAATAAAAAACATATATATCAATTAGTAAATTTCAGTGGAATACAGACTACATCCACATCAACGACACATTAGTTTATCATGATTAATGTTGTGCACTTCATGCCAATTGAATTCCTAATGATTAGCCACTTAATTCTGAGCTGACACAATTATTCTTCCCATTGAGAATTAACTTGTTTCAGCTCAAAGCTCAGAGTACAGAAAGCCAACCATACCCAGTTCATGCAAATACATCTTGTCGAGTCACAATTTGGGTTTATTAATACGCACTTTGTATGTATAATAAAGCACTGGGCATACAAAACCATCACTGTTAAAGAGCAGTACGACTGCTGGCACGACTAAGCACATCCCCAATACACAGAGCTCAGCAGCAACTGGGGTATGCACATATGCACATTTATACTTGGGCACAAGACAGCAGTTTGCCCCTGGTCTCCAAAGGTCTCTATGCAAGCACTGGCTTTCCCTTATGTTATTTAGACAAACATTTCAGATTTGCTATTAATCACTGGAAGCTGCAGTGACAATATTATAATGTCAGAAAATCAAGTGGGTACATCTTTAGATTCATTATAGATAAGACCAAATACTTGGCTTGCCGTCAAGTAAGGAACTTAAGCAATGTTGTTCATGGCAGCTGTGAAGTTTTGGTAAGTGCACAGGTTAGCTTGTAACCAGTAATTCTACTTGACATTTTCTACAATAAAAACACTGTGCAGACAATAATTATACGACCAGTTTGCTCCTGAGAAATAAACAGACGCAACTCACTTTACAAGTGTGGAATCAGAGATAAATAATGATCTGATGATTAAAAATACCAATGGCAAAACTAGCATTAAAACGTAGGGCGTGCTAATCGTGCAAACTGGCTCAGACAGCAGCACTGGCTGAACAGAGCTGCAGCACAATGCAAGAACTGCGCCTTGCCAGGCCACTACTGCTGTGACTTCAACAGGATGATGATTACTGCATTATCACTAGAGTGACTCAACAAAAGCATTACTGTTCATTCCCACAGTGAGAGACACAGACTACAGTAAGCACGGCGGAGTATCCTTGAACAGCCGTTAGTTCTCCTGGACCAGTCGCTCAATGTAGTATTGATAACAAAATCAGAGCTACTAACATCGTAAACAGCTTCAGTAGCCACATGTGATTCCTCTTACACATGACACAAGGGGCTGCTCCAACATCCGCAGAAGCCAGCACATCAATGTCTGTTAACTTTCAAAAGACATCAGACCATATCATCACCTACATACTGACCTATCAAGCAGCTAAGTATTTAGATTTCCTATTCCGTGTGGACTTGTGGCTTTGCAGCGACATGTACTCTCAAACTTCTCTGTATGAGGGATCCAAAAGAGCTTTGTGGTGTCCAGGAGATGCTATTTAGAGGGAAGTCAGAAGCTGCTTCTCAGAACTAACACTGCAGAACAAAGCAACAGTAGCTGTTAATTGTAATAAATTTGTAACTAATTTCTAAATGTGTGGTTTATTTACATTACATTTAGCTGCAGGTTTTAGTTTTACTTTGCTTGGCCTCTGCAATTACCCTCCAAGGCCCTATTTCTCCAGTGCTGAAGGCATGGGAAGAAACAACACTCCCCTGTGTCTTCTGAAGATACACCCGCTGTCCAAGGCTACTTGCATCCTGACTGCTTCTCTCTCCCCTATTGTTATTCTCAGGCCTCTCCAACATTTCAATATACTTCTTAACGGAGCAAAAGGAAATACCACCTTCTTCTGGGTCTCGGTGAGTTCCCCCACTTAGTGATCAGACCCAGTAGTTCTGTGCCAGATCCACTGGAAACACACACCAGCATCCACATCCGCCATGCAAAGCCAATCTGCACAAAGCAAGCGTCCTCTCAAGGTGCAGCTTCCTGAGACAGAAGCAGGTTTGGCAAGGAAGGAAGCTTATTTAGTTTATTTTTGCATGCAGATAACTGGCTGAATACATGGATTTTTATCATGTTGGTACTTACACAACACTGAGTTGTTAGTGACAAGACAGATCTTGAACCTGCACAGCTGGGGGACAGCCTTTAATAACAGATAGAGAGGTTCAGTGTCTTCGCAGATGATACCTACTGTCTTACTTCTTTAGCCACCGATATAATTACACTGATAATGTCATGAGAAGCAGAAATCAATTATTCATTAAACCTGCTTAAGAAATCATTCTTTTATCCCATGTATTTTGTTTCAAGATCATTTACACTTGGGTAAAAAGGCAGTTTTCTTCCTTCAGTGTCAATATTTTATACAGTAACTCACTTAACAGCTCAACTGAAAGGTGAAGTGGGCCTGTAAAAGAGGACCAGGACATGATACTTTGTGCAAGGCATGAAGTTGATGCTTTGAAACTCCACCAATCTGCCTGCTGCATATCAGCAGCTGTGTAATTCAGGGATTGTGAGCAGGAGGCATGGAACAATCTGTTACATCCCATTGGAAAACAAAGCCCTTTGATGCATTTACATCTCAGCCTCCTATGACTTTTTTAGAGGTGCTAGATGCTAGAGATTGCTAGACGCGAGGCCACAGATATCACATTGTCTGTTTTCTAGCTCCCTCCATTTTTAATAAACACAAGACCTGGCCTAACAGTACTTTCTTGAGACAAAGGAATTATTTTTTCAACGTTCCCATTAAAAGCATTTTCATAAACTGAAAACATTGACCTCTTTACCAGCAGACAGACAAAAGTCCTTTCTTTTGCCTGGTTTTGTTTTTACACTGGTTGATTAAAATATGAATATAAATAAATCAGACTGCAGTTTTCAGAGGGACAAGTCCCTCATCTGTCTGCTTTACCATCACACATCCACATTTGGTCTCTTGCTGGCTTGCTCCACTGCTTTCTGATAAAGCCAGGACCATAAGCCTGCCCAGTAACTCATGTAGAAACATTCTCATCTTTGAAAAGTGAGAAAAAAGCATCTCTGCAGACTCACACCCATGCTTAAGAGCAGAGCACCTCCACTCTTCAGATGGAAACCCAGATTAGCAGCAACGATTGCACAATGTGTGCGTTGAGGGGGTGGACCAAGCCTACAGATACAGGGCTTACCCACTCAGTGACAGTGTGCCCATGCCTGGTAAGTGCAGTGTGGAAGGATTCATTTCCTGGTTGTAAATATGTGGTGTTTGAGTGTAAGAAAATCGATACACAGGCTTCTGTAGGCCCAAAGCTATGGGAAGGAAAAAAATAAAAAAAAAAAAAGAGAAGGGAAAAGCCTCCGCTGTGCCTATACAAACTGCTCAGAATAGTCATTATTGGCTATTACTTTCTAGAGTGATGAAACTGGCCCAATAATCTCCTACAGAAAGAAAGTGGCAATTGTGTAAGTATCTAATACTGCACCTCACCTTCATCACAGAAACCTTCATTCAATTTACATTAAGTAAGACATTACCCTTTGGAGAAGTCCCAACAATTTCAGCTTCTCCTTACCAGTTCAATGAAACATTTCTTTTCTCCTTCAGCTGAGCTTATTATGAATATTTAATGTATCGAAATGAATTGAAAGCTACCACTGTGCATCTGCTCTCCTGCTCTCCATCTATCTACTGACATCAAGGCTTAGATCCCAAAATATGACATTAACTATATTGCTATGTAAATACAACTCCTTCAACTACCATTTCATAAGTAAAATGTATGCAAGGCAAAAGCCAAGCCTGACTTGAATAGATGAAACTGTTCTCTGCCAGTTAGAGATATCTTTGTTACTTTGGCTCCTGATGTCAATTCCCTGCACCAGCTTGTACGTTCATCTTCTGTCCTCTAATTGGATTAATATTCACTTCCTCTTACTAATCCCTAGATGCTTGTCTGAAATGATCTAAGACACAGCCCACGTTTACAGGGAGAGTAGAGAAGATTTATATTAGGGCATCAGTTTGATAGCTACAGAGGTTTGCTAATTTGCAGCCAGGCAATTTGACTGCGGGAATGTCATGATTGTTTTTTTACTGTTCCTCTAATGCTTGCATGTAATTTTTTGGTTTAAGCCCTGTGCTGAAACCACACTCAGAAAAAGAAAGGAACACTCATTCCTGGATTTTCCAGGCACTAGAAATACACATAAACTTCAGCACACTGTAAATTTGCCAACTCTCTCTGGTTTGGCTATGGCCACTATGTCACTAACGGGGTGGGTGTGAACCAAACCCCCCCAAAAAAAAAAAAAAAGAGAGAAAAAGGAAATCTTTTCAGCATCAGAGTTATGCTGAAAAGAAATGTTTTCTAGCACTACAGAATACATGGAATGGTGAAAAAGGAGATAAAGCAATGGTGGCAATCAAGCTCCCTTCAGATCAGATCCACTGGAACCTAAACTTTGGTCTTTTCAGAGCTTAGGAGTTTTACCATCAGTTTTCAAGAGATCAGGTTTCCCTTTTCTCCCAAGGTTATAAATGGACAAGCACATCTACACTGACAGCACACTGGAAAACGCAGAACACAAGCCATGCTCCCCATCCTGTGCAACCACACAACACTCTCAGTCTGAAGGAAATGAAATTTTGCTCTCATTCTGCCCCCCACATTTTGCCATTGCCCCACAAACGTAGGGATGGTTCATACCCATATCCACACCAGGTTATACAACTGTTACAGGTTGCTTGAGCAACAAAGATCTGTTTGAGTGGCACCAGTATGATTGCTAGCTACTGGTTTTTTTTACAGAGGAAGCATAAAGACACAGAGAATATAAACCCTGAGTTTGCTGTGTTCCAATGCTCCATACGTATTACCTTGTAAAAATACTTTCCCCCCACCCTTTTCTTTCCACACCTCTTCCATATGAGTAAGAAGCAAGGTCTGAAAGCCACTGAATAAAAGCAGTTTAAGTGTGGCTGCCCCAGGTGATGATTACTGCCACAAACAATCTTTCAGCCTGATGATTAAACAAGCAAACATAAGAACAGCTCAACCAACCAGTGGTTAGGGTGTTTATTTCCTGTGTGTGAGGCACACTGCTGCTGCTTGCCAGGATTCAGTTCCTGGTCCTCAGGATCTGGGAGAGCGCCCTGACCACCATCTGCAACAGCCCAGGCTCCTCCACTTTACACTTCAGATTCAGTGGACTCTTAATTACTGTTGTCACAAGGGTCTGTTTTGAACATACAAGATCAACAGAGCAAGGCACAAAGTTTCTCCTTGTTTTCCAAAACCAACAGACGAGCACACAAAGTCTTGAGATGACCATGGCTCTTTTACAATAACCTTAGATCATCCTGACAAGAGGCTAAATAAAGAGCCTGCTAATCTGAAATCCTGCTCACTCCTTCTGTTTAGCTTCAGAACACAAGACAGCAGCAACAGGAGAGACTGAAGACACTGTGTGGTGTCACCCACGTACGTGATTTGAGCACCCTGCTCAATCCCAGTGTGGGATGCACAGTCAAATCACCTCAAATCCATCACTAACTCCCTACACATGTGGGAGATGAACTCCAAGTCAACCCAAGTGTTTCCCAGCTACTACTACTGGAATAATTCGTCCCAAACTCACTGCTAGTTTCAGCCATCCTCCATCTGCATATCTTCCAACTGACTTTTCACTCAACCCTGTCTATATGCAGGGGATGAAGCCCCTGTTTCTCCAGTGCACTGAGCAGTATGGATTAGACTGCAGCATCCTGCTTGACCCACCTTAAACCTCCCCACAAGCCTCATCAAAGTGAAAACTAACTTGGAAAGTGTCCTTAAATAACCTGTGCCCGATTTAACGATTTACCCACTTGTACAGAAAGTCTACAAGCTGCCTCCCCGCAGCACCATGAATTTCCTTAGCACGCTACTCCCAAAAGGCATGCTGGCTTCTAAAGCCACATCTGTCAAGGGACAGCCATTTAATCTCACTTTGTCTGCAGTACTTATGGGGAAGCCATCTTCAATCTCTCTGCATAAATGGACAAGTAGATTATAGCACTTTTAATGAAGAAAGTTTTGGTAAGGTGCAGCTGGTTCATTATTGAGGTTAATTTATACTGTAAAGAGCTGAAAAGTGAATGAATAGTACATATCACTATTACACACAATATCAATGAATATTACAGGTCAGTTTGTAGGACCCAAGGTGCCAAGTCAGATACAATTAACTCTGTGAAAACATGACTGGGGAAATCAAATCTCTTGAAAATAATTGCAAGTTTAAGAAGTTCTTCTGCACCTCCTTAATATTAAAGCTAGATAGTAAATGAGAATTACAAGTACTAGTAGATAAATAGATTTTATGTCTCTATTTTCTCGTTTTCATAATTATGTCTATTGGGATATATTACAGCCCCTCAGGAAAAGTGAGATTCCTGCTGTGCTCACTGGATTTACAGACATCATCTGGCCCTGTTACAAGTGAGCTATGATTCTGCTGCATAAAGTTAAGAAACCTCTCTGATACCAAAACACAAGGGAGGAAAGGCAGGCAGATGTTTAAACAGTCAAAGTTGCTACTCTTCAAACAATGGATAAAGCTGCCCAAAACCTACTTGCACCAGAAATAAGCAAGCAAGGCTGCAGTTTATGAGGTCTAAGCTGAGAGTACTGGGATACAGCTACTTTGCCAGTGATGCTGGAGCCCTTGTTGAAGCGCGGACAGAAAGGATGCGCTCTGCCGCTGTGCAGGAGCCAGTGGCAGGAATCTCTGCTCATTACACCTCTTTGCAAACACATCCTTCCACTGCCCTTTGCTTCCTAAGCCTCCAAACCCACACCCCCCAGCAGTTTGAGGTATCCAGGTTTTCTGGTATGTAGTTTTCAGAGGGGAAAAAAAAACGTTATATTATACTTAAGTATATTATACATAATACATAGAAAAGACAGGTACTCGGTTCAGGGAAAGCATCTGACTCAAGCAACATGGTTCAGGTCACCAGAGGGCTGATTTGGAAACAATTAAACACAAAAAGCCACTCAACAGCACCAGATCAGAGGGCTAGAGCCCAGGTTTTCTCTCCATATAGATGCACAAGCGCATGTCTAACAGGAAGCCCACTCATTGCATAGGCATATCCAGTCCTGAAAGCCGTGTTACGCTCCTTCCCCTTTAACATATACAACCCCTCTGTTTATGGTCATGCCTCCTGTATGATTAAATCTTCCTTCTCACATGTTTATGCCTCTAGGAAGCCTTTATATTACAACTCACATGCTCTCAAAATATTAAAATATGAGTCAAGGACTAGAGAAATTAAAAAGAGGCATCTCAGCTGCTTCTTTTTCGATCAGGGAAATCTGAGCTATTGTGAGTGACAACTATTTTTTCATTTTGTGCAGGTAACAAGTCTTTTATTAAACACAGGTGCCCAAAAAATCTTCCCAATGCACTGCAGTAACTTGAGTGAACATGTCCTGGGGATAATTCTAGCCCTGAGTGCTGGTAGTTACTGTACAGACTTGTCTGATTAATTCCTCTTGACTTACAAAGGCATACATCATGTCACAACAGATGATCCCTGAAGCACACTGTACCTGAAACCCTCCCCTCCCCAAGCCATTTCCCCATCATCTAAAACAGGCTCTTATCATTTGTAATCAGTAATTAATAACAAAGCATTCTCACTCGTGCAATTTTTCTGCTAAGGTTAATGTAATATTTCATCCCTGGCCAGCTGCTGTTTTATGACTTCCAAGCATGACAGTAAGTAATGCCTGTGCATAAGAAGTCATCCGTGGAGTAAATCAATTATCTCCTCTTTCATCAACAGGTATTTTGCTGCAGCAAGGAAGGCTAATTGCATATAAAGTTATTATTTACTAACAAGAGCATGTACCCAAAGTTTGGCATGGTGCATGGTACATTGACTTTTCTTGACAATGCCTCCACTCTGCATCTTTTCCATTAAGGAGTTTTTAATCTATGATCAATCAAGTACTGTGTTTACGAGCCACACTTACCTGACTGATGTTACCTGCACAGATTTGCCTACAAGACCAGCAACAATCACAGCTTTCAGTAATGGTAAGACCTTTGGGCCAGTTCTTGCCCTCAGAAAGGACATGTGTGTTTATGACTATTCATAGCAATCACAAAACATCATTAATTTTAACATATTTATTCTTTGGATTAGTTGCACTGTTTCTCATACCCCAAAGTTAACATGGGGATATATCTATTGCTGTCTCTGGGAGGAAATTCAGCCAGAACATATATATATATGTATGTGCACACGTGTGTCTGTGTGTGAAAAAGGGAGAAAAAGTAGAGAATAGTACTGGCATACAGTACTGGTGTAATCTTACTGTCTTACTGAACTGGCTAGTAACTTTGGAGACCTATATTCCCTTCCCACCTCATCCCAGTAATTGTCTGGCATCTCAGACTCTTCGTGCATGATGATGTAGCTGATGAAGACACATCTCTGGCTCAGGAAGATCGTGACCCAGAGGTTGTTGTGAACTGGTAGACCATCACGAGTTGTTTATTCTCCTTGTTGTCTGACCTGGTCACCTGCTGCCAGAGAACTGGACCTTTTGTACTACTCAGTGACCTGCCCTTTAATTCTTCTGTTTCTAAGAGTGAGAATCTGTAACACACAGAAACAAACTGCACAGTGCCCAGCAACACAGGAGTACCAAGGGCACTAATACCAGGTTTCAAGCATTCCAACCTCTAATTCAAAGTGCCGTGGACAATGTGTACATACAGCTTGGACCACCAGGTTCACCACAAATCTACGTCCAGGAACCAGTACAGTTACAGAGTCATCCTACTGAGTGGAAATCAACTGAAGAGGGGAAGTTACCAGCCCAGAAAAAAAGTTAACTGATATGGGCTGAACCAGCCAATATTTGTTGATGCTATCCAGGCAGCCTGAGCCATGGATAACCACACAGCAGCTCCAAAAAAGGAGCATTTGTGGTCTGGGTTGACTGAGGATGTATAAACACTGTGCGGCAACAACTCACTTTCTTCCTTTCACTTGGTGGAAGGAGGGGAGAAAAATAGCAGAAGCAATAAAACAAATGGGTCATTTTGGAATAACTGCACCAAACTATCCCAATACAATTTCATAACAGAAAGGCAATGCAAGGTCCACAGCTCTGACTCACCAGGTGTAGTAAATCACTAGACATCCTTGCTCCAGCTACTTCAAAAGCAGCCACCTAGAAATACATCCTCTCAACAACAGAAATGTGTTTGAAAAGGCAAATAACAAATGGCAAATAGCGTGACCTTTAGTCATGTGGGCTCATGAACTGAAGTCAGGCAATGTCAAACTTGAAACTGAAACAAGCTCATCCTTGGATTTGCTTCCTAATGGATATGGGACTGAACCTCCGCCGTGAGATTTTCCACGGCTCAGACAGATCAGAAATTGATGTATGATGTATTCAATGAGAATTAGATGTTAAACTTGACAATTAGATTATAAATTCTAACTTTATGCAATTATTTCCCATTTCTTTAACATCTGTTCTGGTTTGCAATCTCTTGCAATTCAGCAGCACATTCATTCCACCAAAGAGATCAACATTAGTTGATTAGTATGCAAAGCCTCAAGTATGATGCTGCCCAATTCTGAACTTCTGGTGACTCCAGCTCATGGGCTGAGCCACAATTACCTGTTATTTTTGGAAGAGTGGGGCTGTACACAGTCACACAAATTACAGACACAGTTGTATACACTTGTCTTCTAAGAATATGTCTTTCAAATATTTATTTACCTGTATTCTTAAATTCCTGGGGGTTTATATAGCAAAAAACTCACACCCAAGATACAATGCAAGCTTATTGCCTGTTCCCCCATGGCTCTTCATCTGTGTTCAGTTACATCTAGATTTTTCTCCTTTGCTACTTGCTGTGTATTGAAATCTCTTTCTCTTTCCATTTACAACTGTGTGTGAAGGAAAACAGCTCTGCTTAATGCAAAACCAAATTGGCTTTTTTAATAAACTTGTTAAAGAAATGATCCATTTCAGCCCTCAAAATTTGCTGCAGGTACCTCTTCACCTTATTATAAATCTCTACCTGAAAATGAAAGGAAAAGAAAAAAGATAATAGGGTCTCGAAGACAGGCTGCACACTGCCTGCCATGTATGCAGAGACCACAGCCTGGAAATCCACTTAGTCACTGTAAATCCAGTTCAGTTATATTGACTTTTCTTTCCCTCACGGTATATTAGGGCTCATAAAATATCTTCCCGTGAAAGCCCTAGAGAAGAAATCTTTTGTCCACAGACAAATGCGCTTCCCACATACTGCTCTATTACAACAGGCAAAAGAGCAAAAGCGTTACTCCTACTTTTACAACAGTCAGAAGGCCGGACACTCAACAAAGACATAACTAACACATGGGCTTTATCGCAGACATTTCCTCTAGCCCTGATTCAGTGCTATCTACACCCATTTATCCTCACCTCCACCAAATGTATGAACAGTTACAAAGAGTCCACTAAAAGTTTTTGACTGTAACTAAATTTCAGCTTCTACAAGCCACCAAGACTACCCTTTCAGTCACCTCCAGATCATTGATACACCTGTATTTACTGAAGCCAGTCTTTCTGTTGTTTTTTTTCTTTTACCTTTCTCTTTTGTGTTTTCTTCTTCTTTTTCTTCCTTTTCCTTTCCCTTTCCTTCCATTCCCCAGTGATTTACTGAGCCAAAAAGAGATTCAAGAGACAAATGACAAATCTGCAAACAACTCAAACAACTCCATAGAAGGAAACAAAACAGCTCAGGATCAGAGAGGCTGGTATACGTCAACACAGTAAATACCCACAGTCAACTCCTCAGCTAGTATAAATCAGCCCGTCTCCATCTGGTTTTATGAGGGCAGTGCAACCTGATGCTGAACACACAGCAGAAAAACATTATTTGTGTTAAACTACAGCATTTTAAATCTGAGAGTGTATTGACTGTATCTGGCAACTATTTCAATCAATGCCCAAACTCTCATCTTCCTCGATAGGTAACAGGCAGGAGCATGCTCCATGTGAGGACAAATGAGGCCTTTAATACCACCTCAAAGCAGAGAGACCCATACAGTCTCTTCCCTTGCCCACCTCTCCTGGAGGCCCTTAAGATATTCCTAGGCATAGCAACATCCACAGTAGTGGTTGTACTTTGCTTCATACTCAAGTAAACCTGAAGCACATTAAGTGTACAGTGCACTCTATAGCTGAGGTTGGCCAGTTATAGGTGGGTTCTCCTGTTACACTAGGTCATGTAAAAAACATGCACATGGACAGATTAAATATTTAATCACAACTGCACCTAGTTTGTAGGAATCCAAAGCTATAGCTGCAGGGCATCTTTCAGCAGCCTACATCTGGTGTTTGAATTATACAGACTTTGAACTACAAGGAGAACTACTACAAATATCTGCTCAACCAGCTCCACTGCTCCTCTGAGGCAACTAATCTGAGTGCTGAAGGGTTCCTGTGATGGGCACACAGAGCCATTGTAATACAGAAGAAACACGTGGGTTCACAAAGACTCAAACAGGTTGTGATGGTTAAGAGTTAAAGATCTAACCAATGTTTTCAGTTATATAGATAAGTAAGAGAGATATCAAGACAAAAATGTCTTCTTGCATATTTATTATATGTCAACTTTTGTCTTGATTTTAGAAATGGCTGAACACAACTGTTTCTGCAAGAAACTGAAGAGAAGGATTAGGACGTCTGATCTCCATTCCCCCAACCCCAGATCTACTGGTGAGTTCTAGAGGACAAGAATGCTACTGCCAGAATATAGACATGTTTCTGTCATCCTGAAGACACTTATTTAGGCAAAGATGGAAAAACAAAGACAATTCCCAAATTTGAAGAAATTTTCGAGGGGTCACCCCCCAGCCTGTTGTCTTCTACGGCAGCCTCTGCTCACTGCAATTTCTTGTTACCGATTTCCCGAAACGCATGGGTTGGCTTGCCTGACACTGCCAGTCCCTCTAAGACTGAATGCAGCATGCAGAGCCCCATCCAGAAAGCAAACACCAACTAAGAACAAAGAAAGAAAACAAAAACCTGAAAAGCTTGATAAGAACAGATGTCAGCAATCTGATGGAAACACTTAATTAAAAAAGTTGAACATCCCCTCCAAGAACTGCCACACTTCCTCAACACTGAATTTTATGGCTGACTCTTAAGCGACCTCAAAATGGATGCTAATGATCTGCTTGGTCAGGGTGTGCAGAAATTAAGGAGTGGTGGTGAAGGGGGTGCCAACTATGTCCCCTGCTTCAGGAAGTACAGGAAATATTTTCAGTTGACCAAGCTTGCAAGAACTCTGGGATTACAGCCCTTCAATGAATGGACAGGGATGTTTCTTATGGGATCACATAATCACAGAATGTTAGGAGTTGGAAGGGATCATCTAGTCCAACCCCGCTGCCCAAGCAGGATCACCTAGATTAGATCACACAGAAATACATCCAGATTGATCTTGAATGTCTCCAGAGAAAGAGACTCCACAACCTCACAACCTCTCTGGGCAGCCTGTTCCAGTGCTCTGTCACCCTCACAGTGAAAAAGTTCCTCCTTATATTCAGAAGGAACTTTCTATGGTCCAGTTTGGAACCATTGCCCCTGGTCCTATCACTGGCCAACACCAAGAAGAGCCTGGATGCAACCTCCTGACACTCACCCTTAACATATTTATAGCCATTAATGACACCCCTCAGTCTCCTTTTCTCCAAGCTGAAGAGACCCAGCTCCCTCAGCCTGTCCTTATAAGGAAGATGTTCCACTCCTTTAACCACCTTGGTGGTGTTGAGATGGCATTTAACGTTGTTAAAGGACAAGGAGGTTTTGACTGACATCCAGCAGACCCCAGAGAGACTAGTTACTCAGCCAGTCTCTTTTCCCTTGCCCATCCTTCTTGAGCATCTGCAAAGAGTCTTTGAATTTAACCTGAAAATGCTAATATTTTTCCTCTGTAGCAACGGATTGTTCCTCTTCAAGGCTTTTACACACACTCCGCGTTTATGCAATGCTAACTTCCATAATGGTCAATAAAGGCCAGTATATCGGTATGACAAACTCATGTTCCCACCAATGCATAGAATTCAAATTGAATTAGAAATCAGCCTATGTTCATAAAAACAACACTGCTGAGCAAATGGAGCTTTACTGTGCTATGTAACAGACACCACATATCTTTGTGTTGTTGTCAATTCTTCATATAAATATTTTAAATCACTCAGACTTCATTTTGCACTCTATATAGTGAGTCTCTTCATAATCAAATAGTATTTAAAACATTTACTGCCTTGTTAAATCTAACAAGTTAGATTTATTGGGATAGTCACTTTCCTTAATAGCCAATTTAGTAAAACTCAATGTATTCATTGATGGATAAATATATAATAGGCGGTTGTTAAACTTTAATAAATATGTTTAATAGTCAGCTGGCATTTTCTCTCAATGGCAGCACTTCCTCTCAGCTGCCAACAGGAAATGCTGCTCCTGAATGTGCCAATTCAGCCCACGTGTAGGGAATAAACTGATTTAGAGGAACAAAAAGGAGCACAAATTTCAGGTACCTTTCCTGCGCTGCTTTTCACAAAAAGAACATTAGCTGAGATTACCCTAAACTCCCCCCAAGACCATCAGGTGTTAAATACACACCATGCTTGCTTAGACTCCGTACAAGCCATGAACCAGGACAGAAAGAGCAGCTGGATACATCAAAGTCACATGAATGATATTCATGTATTATTATTATTGCACATTAGGGTCTTACCACACTTCTTGTTTCATGGATATCATGGCGCATTCTCCCACTGCACCCTGCCACTCTGTGTATTGATAGATTAAATTACGATGCCTTGGCTTCTAGCTGGGACATGTAAAAGGTACTCCTTTAAGGCTTTTAGTTACCCAAGAAAAAATTTTAGAGGAGTCCCCATCATTAGATGACTGAAAACCTTTAAAAATCAGGCACCCTAGCTCAAGCTATAGCACTTTATGGCTAAACTCTGCAGGTCCCAGAACAAGTTCTCCAGGCTGAAGGCATGTACTGCATATAAATAAGAAAAACCAGACAAAAATATCTACAAGAGAAACTGCATTCGTACTCTGGGCTGGCAAGTTTGGTCATAATCACAAGAAACTCACCTGGGTGGGATTATACAGTTCCTGGAGTGGGCTTCTGGATCCTTTCCGGCAGCAAATGTCCATCCCAAATGGATTTCTACGCATTACTGCAAGGGGAAATTGAAATTATTACACGTTAGCAACACTGGTTACCAGTAACCTACTGCAATACCTACAGCAAGAATTAAGGGATTCTAGAGACAGTGTCGTGCCTTAAATCCTAATGAAGTTTCCCCAGAAATTGTCCGAAAGCTGAATCTTTTATCTGTTGTGAAAGTTATGAAGAAAAAAAGCCCTCTTACAAGAGTTGTTATCCAAAACCTTCCAGCTTGGGTGCACAAAATGTCAAGTATAGGGACCAAAGCAAGACAATCATCAGCAGTGCCAGCATCCCTGAAAGGCAACATTTGGGCCTCTCTCAGCCTCAGTACAGAAGAATACAGGAACCCAATATTAAAAGATTTGATTTTAAAGCTTTTGGGGCTAAGTCTTTGGTTTCTCCTAGAACAGACACTCAGCAGTATAATGTGCATGCAATCAATCATTGCTGCACTTCTCACTACAAATTGTATTTTGCTCTATACACTGCAGGTGAATATTTGACTGATCTGAAAACCGGAGTCACAGAACCACAGAATTGTGGGGGCTGGAAGGGACCTCGAGAGATCATCAAGTCCAACCCCCCTGCCAAAGCAGGTTCCCTAGAGCAGGTCACACAGGTAGGTGCCCAGATGGGGGGTCTTGAATGTCTCCAGAGAAGGAGACTCCACAACCTCTATGGGCAGCATGTTCAAGTGCTCCGTCACCCTCACCATGAAGAAGTTCTTCATCACATCACTGTGGAACCTCCTGTGGTCCAACTTGTGACCATTGCCCCTTGTCCTATCCCCACAGGCCACTGAAAAGAGGTTGGCCATTTCCCTTTGTCTCCCACACTTCAAATATTTATAAACACTGATGAGGTCTCCTCTCAGTCTTCTAAAGGCTGAACAGCCCCAGCTCACTCAGCCTTTCCTCATAGGAGAGATGCTCCAGGACCTTAATCATCTTTGTGGCCTCTGCTGGACTCTCTCCAGGAGATCCCTGTCTGTTTTTACTGGGAAGCCCAGAATTGGATACAGTACTCCAGGTGAATATGTTATGCCATCCCAGTTAGAGATCAGCAAGTTTTCAAAGCAAAAGCTTTGTCAAAGTTTGGACCAAGGAGCATTCTTGGTGATCAGAAATCAGAAATTAATGTTTCTAGAAGAGACCTTGATCTGAGCCCCAGCAGACACTGAGAGTTTTAAGTCAGACCTCTGTGGGCTCAAAGTTAAGATAAGAAGCCATTTGGTTCTGATCACTCTCTACAGTCAGGAGGAACACAATAGCTTGCCTGTCCTCCTAATCTCACGTGGACCATGTCATCCTCATCAGACATTCTTCTGCCCCAGCCTGCACTACCAGCTACTGAAGGAGCACCAGGCAATCAGATACCCACATCAGACATCACAGCACAGGGAGATCTGTCTCATCAAGGTTTAATTAAGACACAACAAAAAGGAAAGAAGAGATGATCCTACTGGGAATCCAAAGACATTAAAGCAAGAGCCGGGCACACTCTTGCCACCACTTGCTGTGTTTTGTAACCAGAAACTACTGAAGTATCCTACAACAGTCCTGAGCTGCACCACTTGCAGACATGATATTGCAGGCTTCAAGTCAAGGGTCAGCGAATACATTCAAGTGATAGTTTAATACAGAAAGCAGATACTCAATCATAATTGGCACACCAAGCAGCACAAGCCACAGAAAACTGTATACAATACCTGTCTGGAAACATAATAGATTCCTTCATTCACTTCCTATCTGGTTTTCAATTGAAGGTAATTACGTAGTAATGTGCCACGTTGCTTTTCCCCTGAGCAAAGAGAGATCCTACAGGTCTTGTGGCAGGAGTCAAATATATATGCTTAGAAAACAAACTGGCTAAATGCTTTTACTTTCTTCGCAAATAGGACAGCAATGTTGTTAGAGGACAAGATTTTAATCCACCATTTAAATACCTGATTAACTTGGAGCATTTTTAGTCACACAGCTCAGCACTGCAACTCCTTCGTGTCTGTGCTAATGTGACTTTCTTAAAGTTAACTTACAAACAATTAAAACTTTGAAAAGATTTTGTGCGAGTGAAGTCAGTTTTCAGTGACTGGAAGTGGTTTTAGGCATTAAAAAAACCCTAGTGAGGTTGTGAGGCATCCAGGAGTCATTCTAACCACAAAGCTCCTGTCCATCCCATCCCCATCTGTTGTCCATACTCATGTACCAGGAACAGTGTCCAGGGATGCTGCAAAAATCATTCTGTAGCTCCCTCACATTTACAGGAAACCTTTCTGAAATGGAGCCTCCCAGTCAATAGCAAAACACATCAATTCCATTAAAAACACCAGAGCTGGGGAAAAGGGAGAGGAAACGTTTTGGTGTGCCCAGGTAATTGGACTGTGATTAACCAGGATCCTGAAATGCTGATGTTTTGCTCCAAAATGAGGAATAATTCAAGCATTGCATTCCCTAATTTATTACTTCACTTTTTGCTTCCATTAAATACAGTAATGTGCATAAATGTATCCCGTCCTGCTTCACTTAGCCATCAGGTATCGGCACAGCAACAATTTATATGCAGCAGCAACAGCCATAAAGATTAAATTATTTGCACAACATGCAAGATTTGATTCCCAGATGCAAACAAGCAAACAAACAAAAGCAACTGTCTCCCCAGCAAAAGCTAAATACTAAAGTATAACCATAGTCACAGAAGCCACTAAATCTTTTTTATGATTCCCAGTATTACTTAATTGGTTTGTTTTATCAATAAAGCCTTTGGAAGAAGACTGCGGAGTTAGCACAGCAACGCAGTCGCTCAACACAGCACTCAGATCCCTGTTTCGTCAGTGTTGGGAACAGCACGCCCTGTCACAGCTGTGCAAAGCACCTCTGTGCACCCCTGGAAAGTACCTGTGCCTGGAATTTAACCACAGCGCTGAAATAAAGAGGAACATTCCCCTTTCCTGAGCAGAAATTCCACTCGTGCCTTTTGGCGAATCATCCTGCGGTGAATAACCACCAGGAGTGTTTGGCTATAGATGAAGACACTTGGTGGCATGCCAGTGGACAAACTCACATCTGAGGGCTCCTGCATCAAGTTGTCTACCGTCGCAGCTTCCCTGAGGCCATGCTGCGCTACATGAACAACGTGACCTTTTTGGCTTGAATCTCATCCATGGCAAAATGCTGGAAGAAAACCGCAATAGGGATGCTACCTGCAGCTACGCTGATTTTAATAACCTCTCACTCAGGCTCCTCACACTAATGTGATAGTGAAAATGTGAAAAAAAAAAAAAAACAACAAAAAACCACAAGCCCTTTATCTTCAACAAATCTTATTAACATAGTGAATATCTAAATTTACATTTTATGGCTTGGGTTGATCTCCATGCATAATTACAGTTAATTATAATCTAATGATAAGAATTGCATATGCATGACTCTGAGAACTGATTAGATCACGTTCATGCACACTTAGTGTGCGAAGCAGCTGACAACAGCAGATAATGCCTTTAAGGATTAATAAGTAGTGTTAATACCACAACTGCAACAAAATCAGCAATCCCCTGAATTTAGCCAGGACTGTGAGCAACAGAATGATTTGTTAGTCTGTTACTTAAGTACAAGAGCTGGAAGAACAAGACTTTTCTTCCATCTCCAGGAATGATCTGTCCAAAATGCAATCTTGGCCCATTTTCTTATAATCTGTGCCATCACTAGTCAATAATTTAATAGAAAGTCTGGAGAGCATGTTATCTGGGCACCAGATTTCAGTTTCTCCAGGAAGACAGATAAACAGCCCTGCTGAATACGAAGCTGATCAACATAAAAATCACCTATGTGTACATACACATAGAGAGAAGGAAACTACAAGCACCTCAAATTAGCTCAGAGCAGAAGCATCCGCATACAACTTGGCAGACGGAATTTATAATTCACTTGGTAATCTACAAAGACCCTGTCCCAGCAGGAGAGACCTCCACTATTCCCACAGGATGAACAGTGACAGGCAAAAATACTAAAAATGAATGCAATTTCTGCCTCTCCCTACTAGGAGCTACAGATAAACAGAGAGAGGGGATGTGGTGGCACCTTTTGCCTGAAATGAATTGTGAGCACTAGGACTGGTACCTATACCGAACACAAAGAAGGGGGGTGGGGGAAATCATTGGAACCAAGACTCCTAGGGAATTAAAACCACAAAGGTCACCTTCTCACAAAGTGTCAGAAAGGCGAAAGAAACTATTTCTCATAAGCCTAAGTGGGATCAAGTCATAGAGGAGACTTTGCCAGAGGAGACACACAAAATAACAGTCACTTCTTCTACTGGTCTCACAGAGACAAACGAGTGACATTTCAAATGCTGGGTACATCCATTCGGCAGCCACCTATATCACATCCACCCTACAATCTCGTACATGTCAGATGTTCCCATTCCCATGATTTCTGCTGAATAAAACCTCCCCAGCTGCTATCCAGCAACTGCTTTCCCACTAAGTAACGTTTAATTTACATTGCTTGGACAACTCTAATTACTTGCATAATAACCAAATGTAAAAACTTTATGTCTGTTCACTGCCTCTTCAATTAACTGTCTCATATTACAAATATTTGAGGACATATTAATATTTAATTTTTCATTACATTGGTCTAAAGTACAAAGACAAAAAAATTCCCTAACACAGCACTGCTTAAAGCTGATATACATAATTCATTCTGATTATTTGGGATGCACGCTGTCTTGCTGAGGCAAAAGTATGTGTTGGCAGCAGTATGGTGAGACACCGGCTGAAGATGGGATCCTGCTCTTCTTTGAAACAAAAAAGCTACAGACAAGTCAATTTTTTTTGGGGGGGGTGTGGGGGGGGGGTGGGGTGGGTGTCTGACTAATGAAAGGCTGAATTTTGACAGCAGTCTGCTTGCTTCTTTCAGCTGAAGTACACTGCTTTCCTGCTACCAGCGCTGTCCAGCTGCTCCCAATTTCAGGTCAGGGCTAACATTTTCCATGGAGCATCTCATTGACAGCAAAGAGCACGAACATAACCTAGTACCTTCTCCTTGGGCTGAACATTTGCCTAAACATCCCTTACCCAACCTAGGCAGAAAAATCCATGCCACTTGGCTCAGGCAGGTAGCAACACCAAACTTGTTACATCTTTGGCATCTCTAACCACGTTTAAATAAGCTGCTGTCCTCAAATTTCCTGATTTTTTTTTAAAGCGAAGCAAAGCGAAGCAAAGCAAAACTCCATTCCAGAGGCTTAGAGAATCTCTTCAGCTAAAGATTTTGACATGGTTTGGCCTCTTGCATTGCATTCTGCTATGACACCAAATCAGCACAGAAAATTACTTCTATTGAGTACACCGGATGTGTGTTTTCAATTTGAAACACACATTCAAATACTACACCAAACACCTTCTCAGAGACACTGAGACACCCACCCATAAGCATTCATCTGTAAAACTACTGCTCCATCTGTACCAGCAAGAATTATGCTCAGGGCAAACTGGTCACATCCAAGTACAAACCAAGCAAGGGTCAATCTGACAATATTTTGCACTTACAACACTCCTGATGCATGAACATACTCAGGGCAAAGTTGAAGTAAGTGACCCTAGGAAGCCACCCTTTTCCAGAGTTCATCAGAGGATGTTGGACTCAAGTTTTTGTAATTTGGAACATCCTGTCCACATACCTTTGAGATTCTTAGCTAAAATCACGCTGAACAAGCTTGTCATTAGTAACCAGCTCGTTCTGCTTCAGGAAAACGAGGCTTCCATAATAATTTACAACAATCTGCTCTGCAAGACTTCAGCCAAGTCCAAACCGCAGGCAAAATCGGAAACTCAGCAACAACAAAAAAAGACTACCTCGGTTCAAACTTCATTAACATTTCTAAGCTCCCTTCCGCAGACTAATCAGGCTAAGGACAACGAATGGTATGAAGGGGTTAATTTTTAATCAGCAACCAGGAGCATGAGGAGGGAATGCAAATGCTGTCACCCAGCACTGGCTCCCGAGCCTGAGTAAGGAGACTTTTAGATAGCTCTCCCGGCAATGATTTATGAACACTAATCCCTCGGTAGTGGTTCACAAAGATCGACAGATTGATAGCAACATTTTGTGACATCTGGGGCCTTGTGCTTTGCTGCATTCAGCTCGGGATTTTAGACTAAATTATCCATCCTTCATCCAGAGACCGCAGGTACAATGGTTTATGATTAAACCCTTGTCTGGCCTCTTTCGTTTTCTTAAGGCAAAACTATAGCTTTCTTTGCTGGAGCTCAGGGGATCTATTTTTAGAAGTAAAAATCAGATTAGGTATTGCATGTGAGCATACCAAAGTCTTAAACACAGAGAATGGAATAACTTTTATTCACTGCGTCAGTGGAGAAGGAGGCTTTGCCTCACGTCAGACAGTAACTGGTCTGTCTGTGGACAGACCACCTTACCCTGTGTAACACCACAGGGACAAACTGACAAATTAGTGACCCTGCTGAGCTGGATGCTGTGTGCACAGAGCAAAGAAACAATGCCAAAAGCTCCCAAGTTTGAGAGCTCCGCCTGAGGAGCAGAGATGCTGTATTTTGGGTTAGCGATACCAGTTCCTTGATTAGACATCTCCAGCCTACCCTCCCCTAACATTTCCACTCCCACTCATGTAACAGAGGGACTCACTACAGAAAGACTGTGTATGGATATGACAAAAGCAAAGGATGAAAAACAAATAAGTCACAACTTAGTGAAATGATTATGGCTGAGACAGCAGTGAAGTTGTTATTACATGACCAGGGACCACCAAAGCAGTGGTCTTCAGCTCACAGATCAGAAAAATACAGGCAAAGAGGTTAAAAACTTCCACCAAGCAAAGCAAATTAGTTGCTACAGATCGAATTCATTTTTGGAACTGAGGTGTCTATTTTAAGCTCATACAATTAACAAAGAGCCGCAGCTGCAGAGATGGGTCACCCCATGTGCTTCTGGAGGTGCCTCCTCTCCCACCGACTTTAACTCTGGATGGGCTGATGGTTAAAAGTTACACAAAATAAATCCTGGCACAGCAAGGAAATGAATACTAATGTTTATTTCTAAGCTCTAATCACTAATTACAAAGGTTGTAAATGCCCTCCAAAGAATAGAGAGATATTTAATTACTTTTTGCTTTAGACAGATTTCCAGAAATAAATTTGTATTTTATCCTGTTTGTTCTCAGATTAGCATGGGGATGGGTTTAATTGGGCACAGTGGGGAAGTTAATATCCTTGGGTGAAATTATGCAAAGACTTAGATCCTTGGCCACCCTACGGACATTGCAAGTGGCATAAATTAGCACAACATATTTCCTGTTAATGAACAATGAACAACTTTTTTTTCCAGTCATTTTTTTTTAAATGTTAATCCATACAGAATTTCTTTAGAAGTCTCAAGAAATTATTCACAAACCTAAATCAAGAGACATCCATAGGCTTTTACTTCTCACGAGGAGAGCACAGCTTTGGTTCTCTGTCACACACAAACATACCCTGTTTTTAACGGGGGTGCAAACTACAATCTATATTAGACAATTATTTTTTTTTCTGATACAGCCTTGCTCTCTCTGGCATGAAATACAGGTTCAGGAACATCACATTATTTCACAGGTCAATTCTGGATGGATGTCTGACCACCTTGACTGCCTGGTCACCTCTGTACGCTAATGTCATCCATCAGCAAAGCCGGATGTTCCAAAATTACTTCATCTAGAAGTATTTCTAAGTCTTCACAAATAAATAAAGAAATAAAAAAGGTTTTTTAACTATCCACATCAACTTCAGAAGTTTGGTGTGTCCTTTTTTTCTTTTGTCTCAAATTCAACTTTCCACAAAGGAAGTAAGGAACTAAAGAATTGCGACTGATTTTAACTACATGTATTTTACAAACACATGTACTATGAATTTGAATGATAGAACACTATCAATCCAGTATATGAAAAAAACAAAGGAAAATACTTTCTGGATGTTACACTTTTCCCTACTTTTCCACTACAAGTTAGCCATATATTTTTCAAAAAGAAACAGCAATAATTTGGGAAGGCTGGAAAATTTCTAGTGAAGCTTACAGGCTTCTAAACATGCCTCCCTCCGATTTCTAGGTACTTGCTGTAACAACATCAGTGGGCACAGCTGCCGCTGGGGTCTCTTTATAGCAGAGTTGAATGCTCTACTCTGTTCTTCTTGTTATCAGCCTAGTTTTCAAGCCTGTAGATAGTTGGCTATATCCCATCTCTCTGATGCATGTTCAAACAAAGATTCTGTAAATGGAGGTCCAGGGGAAAAAAAGCTAAATTTGCATTGTCCTAAAAAAATGAGAAGCTGGATTTCTTTTCCTGTATTTCTCTCTATTTCCATTACACTGTCAGTACCAGTCTACTTAACAAACATGATCTATGAGCTCGCTCCAAATAGGAAAAAGAAAAAGAAAAAAAAGAGGGAGTGAGAGAAAAACCTTTAAAGGAGGCAGGCTTCTTTAGAAAGCTGTAATTTTAAAAGCATTTATCTTGAATCACAGTCAAAATGAAAATGACGGCTGCAGCAGCTGCAGTCTATTTGAGCTACTGTTTCTTTGCTGTTCTTCAACAGATGTGCACTGAAGATGAAACACAAAATCATATTTGCTATGGATGTACTCAAACACGCAGCAAGTCTTCTCAGAAGCCAAGCAGAACAAGAAATAGAGCTGCAGCAGTCATTTTAACCCGGAGCAATGAAAGGCTCAAACACTTGGTCTCTGAACATCAGGCAGAAGTATCACACACACCCACATTCACACCTGACCTGACACAAACAGAAATCAGGAGACACAAAGTCATTTCTGTCCTAGCGACATGTCCAGATGGACCACGAGTTATCACCTTGGAAGCAGCGGCCCTGATATTTTTAGTGCAATCACATTCTCCCAGTACTTTACTGTGATTTATGAACAATAATTTTCTTAAAAACAAAAAACACTAAACAATTTGGTAAGCGGGAAAGAAAGTATGAAATCCTGCAGTAATCACTTCCAGAGCAGTCATTCATTACGGCAAAGAGGATTACGACTGCAGCTTGTTGTATAAGCGGATGAGCTCTTATAAATTAAGCAGGCTACTTCCTTGGCAATGTGAAGGCCAAATACTGCTATTAAAAGGAAAAAAGTAACACAGACAGTAAAGGCCTGATTCTGTGATTTGCAAAATGTCTGGACTAATAATTAATACACAGCTGGGCTTTACTGTCTTACTCCAAGAGTTTATTCTGTTTAATACTTCTAAACTCACAGTAATCCCAAGGCGCAGAGATGCAATCGGGCTCTTTGTAAGAGTTTTCACTTTTCCAGCAGCCGGTTATCACCTCAGCTGACTGGATTGGGGCAGGTCCGGGTCAGCAGAGCACTGCTGGGCCACATCCAGTCCCATCAGACCATGGAAGCTCTCCAGGGCTCCTGTCCTGTTCCAGCAGGATCCATACGTACATCTGTACACTGAGACTGGGAAACTGCTTTCGAACACTCTTGTCTCTCTGTTAGCAACGAGCTGTGCGCAGATAATATTGCTTTCAGATGTAAGAATCCCCTCAAGCAGCAGTTTTGAAATATTCCAAACCACAGATCCTTCAGAACATTTTACATATGAATAGGACATTGTCAGCCTCCTCAGACCCAGGCTGCACTTCAGCACACAGAAGAGTAAAATACACATTAGCACTATAAAACTTCATCTCAATTAGCATAATCTGTATTTCCATTATAGAGCCCAGCTTTACAGCCAACCTCGGGTGATGAACTGAGCATTCTGGATCTGTCTTTCTCTAAGGACAAATTCCCCAAACACATGAAAACCATTCAGAGCAGTGAATGCAGGAGTTTTCAGTGCCTGCTTATCTTTCAGCGGTTCCACTCCTGTCCTCTATCTCCTTCCATTGCTCCCATCGTTTCAATGAGTTCAATTAAAACCTTGTGATGCACTTTGTCTACAGCGAGGAAATGCAGTCATGCCTCACACGTACCCGAGTGGATGGGCCAAGCAGAACGAGTCCCCATCCACATCCAAGAGGAAAAAGGAGTGAATGACAGAAGATCTTCCTGCTATTTCTTTCCAGGGAGAGCATTTAAAGGAGAACAAAATCAGGCAGTGGTTAACAAATAACACATCTCCTGCTTTCACTACCAAATAGGATGTTGAACAGACTAAACATTTAAAGTTGATTGAGACTCTTCCTCCAAATATTATGCTAGAAAGCATAGGATAGTAACATATACGAGGCCACTGTGCAAGGAGCTTTCTTCTGGAACAAGAGAAGTAACTTCATGTTCTTTCAAGGCTACAGAATACCGGGTACCTCTCTGAACTTTATTGCTAATAACAATATTTCATAATTTGCATGCAAAACAGTAAGCTTCAGTTTCAGGCACTAATAGCCTGCCAAATGCATTGTGAAATTTCTAGTAATGTTGCAGCTGGTGACTGATAAGTATCTAAAATACAGGATCGTTCTGACCATATGAGTCAGAATGAGACAGACACCAAAATTCCTAGGCAGAACCATGAACTTAAACATTTTTCCACAGGAAACTGATTTTGTAGTGGGCTTGTGAGAAAGGGATAGATAGAGCATGAAAGAAAGAAAAAAAAAACAAAACCAAAACACCCAAGTATCACAGAATCACACAGAATGGTCTGGGCTGGAAGAGACCCCAAGGATCATCGAGTTCCAACCCCCCCTGCCACAGGCAGAGCCACCAACCTCCAGGCCTGTAACTAGACAAGGTTGCCCAGGGCCCCATCCAACCTGGCCTTAAACACCTCTAGGGTTGGGGCATCCACCACCTCTCTGGGCAGCCTGTTCCAGCACCTCACCACTCTTTCCTTAAAGAGCTTCCCCAATATCTAACCTAAACCTTCCTTCCTTTAGCTTCAATCCATTTCCCCTTGTACTACCCACTATCTACCCTTTTATTTGGGGTTGGCTTTGTTTTTTTAAACTCTGCAGTGGAGTGTCTTTCTGTCACAGATACATTGGGGTTTTTGATTGTTGGGTTTTTAAAAAAAAAATAAAAAAATCTGAACTTTTCCTTGTCCTAGTGCCAGTAAAAATTACGGGTAGCAGTATGCACCAAAATGTGGTGCTACTTAATAATTCCTGCGCTTGTTCTCCCTCCTTTGTTCTCCCTTCAGCAATGCTAATCAGTGTCAAAAAAATTGAAACTAGCTAAATGTGGCAAATTGTAATGTATGCAGAAAATAATAAATTGTGTACTTTCCTCCTCCTTCCCCCTCCCCCCAAATTAAAATAGACCAGAAAGCTCTGATTTCTCATCTACACGCTGGATACTGACACCCTAAAAACTCAGTGCTTAGTTGGTACACTGAGAATGCTAGCTAAATTAAGAAATCTATTTACCGAGCTACAAAACTTGCATTTGATAACCCCATGTATTGAGACAGAACTCATGGCTTCTTCAATGAAAAAAGTCTTCCAAAGTTTTTCCAAAAGTCTTGAAAAACTAAAGTCCAATTAAACTGTAGTTCATCTTTCAGAAGACAAGTCATCTTCTTTCTAAATTTGCCAGTAGCAGAAAATCCACTTTGAGAAAATGATTTGATATTAAATTTCCTCCCCAAACCTATCCTTTTGATAAGCCAAGTTGACTTATCCTTACCTTCCACGCAATGCATCTTATGCAGGATCTGTCTATTCCTCACGGACATAGCTCTCTATGCAGGAACCTATATGTTATGATCAAGACACCTCATCCTTCACCTTACATAATTCTATGGCAAGTCTTCTAGGCAATTCCTCGCTCCTCTTGCTTTCTCCTGAACATGCTCAAAGATAACACTACAACTTGCTCAAACCAAGGTGACCCCAGGAAAGACTGTGGCAGGATCGTATGATGAGCAAGTCCTTCCCTCTCCAGCCCTTTACTCCACCCTTAGATGTGCTCAGTTGTCATTAGCTCTCCTGTGGCCCATGGAGCCATCAGGACAGCTTGTGAACCACCATCCTCATACCCTTTCCAGACCTCCCTTTCAACAGGAGAGGGTCCTCTACTCAGTAAGCATCACCTAGAATTTATTCCTCTACACACTCACTCCTACTAAAATGAGTAAAATTGGGCTGCCACACTGAGTATTCACAACTGTGTCTTAATGACTTGCTTTATTCTTGCCCTAACTCTTGCATTCTCTGTAAACCTGACCAAGAAAGGACTACATTTTGTTCTGGATCATAAATTAGAACATTTAACTGGTGTCAGCCCAGAATCTGGTCCCTCAAGGATCCCATGGGAAATGCATCTGCTTAGTGATGATTTCCCAGTTACAGCTATTTTTACAAACTGTCAAACATGTTTTAAATCACTATTATGTGTGCCATACTGATATGCATTCACTTGCCAGTTTAACTTTTGACGTCTTCATTTCCATAAGCACCTGTACAGGAGTAATTCTCACATTCAAATATTGTATCGTTAAAACAAAGAGGGTCTTCGGCTTGGAATTCATTTTAAAAGTGTTATTTGTGGAAAATGTTTAGGTTAGTTGTCTATCTTTAACCTGCCAGAGAAGGCTTCTGTGATGTATTACAGTCTTGTGCTGCACTCAACTCTGCGTGGGTTAATTTTGTCACAAGTTCTTGAAAGCTGAAACAGCAAAGCTGCATTTTAATTAAAAATATTTTACACTTTCAGCTCAAAAATTTAAAGCAGAATAAAAATTAGACTTTAACTGATGCTTTCTCAAGCCACATAGTTGAATGGCTGATAGGACTGAGCTGGAGGGGAATAACCTCACAATGCTGCTAGTTTGGGGGTAATCCTTACATTTTATGCGAAAACTCCATTTTTCTTTATTAAATATTAATCACCAATTACCAAGGAGGCACATATAAAAGCTGTGTTAAATAAAATAATTCAACAAGTGAAAAAAAAAATTATTTGCTTCCATATCTACAATAAGGAGCTGTCAGGTATTGCCCCTTTCCAAGCTGAGATAAATCATCTCGGCTCTATGAACATAAATGGATCTCTGTCCTTCTACATGGCTGGGAATTGTACCTGAACCATCTACGGTGAAAGAAGATTTACAGAGATTGACTGCTTAAGCCCTCAGCAGGCAAAGCATCTTGTTCAGTGAGGAAAGACACCATTTTTGTGGTTATGTGCAGTTATTCATGCAGGTATAATATGAGTGACTATACTGCATCCATACATGAGTGAATATATACATGCATTATTGATGCTGCAGATAACACTAGTGTTTTACCCACCACCAGATGCTGGTATTTATTTATTTATTTTGTAGTTACTTCCTTTTCAAGAATTGTAACAAGCTGCAACAAGTTTTACTGTTCAAATCCAACAATTACATAGCAGCTTATTTTGGTTTCTCCTTTCCATTCTCTGCATTTCGCTCCTATCTATTTCATTACAAGGTTTCCAAGCTGAAAGCTTAAGTCATTTTCAGAGAATACGGCAACACGAATTTTTCATCTAATAACAGTCTCTTTTAATAACCTTTTTTTTTCCAGAACATGCCACTTTTCAACTCTTCTATTTAATCGAGCTCTTGACATAATATTTTCCTGTCAAAACCTATTCAATTTTTCACAAATCTTTATCCTCTTGTTTTTTTGACCTCAACAACCTATTCCCTTTGGCACTCTGCTGCTGCCCCTACACACCCCTACTAACCTTTCATGCTCGAGCCCTGCTAACCATTTCTCTTCCCACACCTCTTCTACTCTCCTACCACCATCTAGCTCCCTCCCACCACATATCCAAAGCAAAGAGCCAAAAAAACACCCCAATTTGCTCCCTAACCTGGCAACTGCCACGGGAACCTGGAGTTGAGCAAGGGGTGGCAAAGAGAGCACAGGAGCTGGTGAGGGGTGGTGGGGAAGAGGAGGTCCAGAAGGCACAGGGACTTGGGCCTCAGTTGCTCGAGAGGAAACAGAAGACAGCCCACTCCCATGCATTCCCCTATGTTTCCAGGGCTTTAATCCCATCCCTGAGCTTGGCAGCCCTTTCCCAGCATCTTGGTGTCCCACTCAGCTCCATCACTCCATGCTGTCCCTCTTCCCGTTCCCAGGAGACCCCATCCACCCAGAGGCTCTACATTGGTGAAAACACATGAAACACAACAGAGTGACCAAGGGGCTTGAGAGGCAGGCAAATCACAAGGCCAGGAGCCACAGCACAGCGAGGCCGGGAGGCACACACGTTTTTATTTATAGTTTTTATTCAGCACTTTGTTTTTCCTGCAGTTAAAGCAGTTCAGAAAGATGACAAGAGTTCGAGGTCAGGAGCTCCGTCACGGGCACAGAAAGCACGGTCAGATTAGAGGTCTGGCTGGTAGTGACGCTGCTGAGAGCTTTCCCATTTCTCCACAAACTGTAGTTTTACTTTCCATTTTACACACTTGCTCTCAAATCCCTATCCTAAATGTTTAAACAAGGAGCAGCCAGCCCCTCATACAATTAAAGGTCTCAAATATGGAAAATAGACTTCATATGTTACTTTTTTGACAGGATGCACAAGAAATCTACTCCTCCCCCCAAGGCTGCGCTCCTGCTAAAGTCAATGTCAGAAAAACAAAGATTTTAGGCAAATACAAATAGCCTTAGATACAAAGACTGCCTTCACCTTTACCTCAGCTCTGGGAACCATGGATAGAAAAGGAGAGGACCTCAGGATCCTAACCCCACTGTCATTAACCTGGTGGAAATCACACTGGTAATACTGAATTTGTGGCTTCCACCAGATGTGTGCTAATTTCAAATGAGAGCTGAATATGAATATTTAAAAACTACAAATCCAAACTGCTAGCACTAATACTGCTGTTCAAGACCTTAGCAGCATTCTTTTGCCGTTGTTTTACATTCCCTGCAAAATGACAAGGTATGCAAAAGCTGCAGATAAAGATGTGAGTGAACCTGAAAAATCAGAGCTTCTAATCACCCTGGGGTAATTGCAATGTATAAAAAAATAAAAAAATAAAAAGAGTGCTGGGTGAAGTGCAATGATATGGGTTTGACGGATTGACCACTCGGTGGATAAAGAACTGGCTGAATGGCCGCACTCAGAGAGTGGTGGTCAACGGCTCAATGTCCAAATAGAGACCGGTCACGAGTGGTGTCCCTCAGGGGTCCGTGTTGGGCCCAGCCCTATTCAACATCTTTGTCGGTGACATGGACAGTGGGATGGGGTGAACCCTCAGCAAGTTCGCCAACGACACCAAACTGTGTGGTGCTGTCGACACGCTGGAGGGGAGGGATGCCATCCAGAGGGACACTGACAGGCTGGAGAGGTGGACCTGTGCCAACCTCATGAGGTTCAACCAGGCCAAGTGCAAGGTCCTGCATCTGGGTCGGGGCAATCCCAGGCACAACTACAGACTGGGCGGAGAGTGGCTCCAGAGCAGCCCTGAGGAGAAGGACTTGGGAGTACTGGTGGATGAGAGGCTCAACATGAGCCGACAATG
>VXBZ01000024.1:82656-138226 GCA_013399135.1 Heliornis fulica
GTTGGAGCGCATTTCGGATGAGGGCAGTGTGAGAGAGTTGGGGCTGCTCAGTCTGGAGGAGGCTCCGGGGAGACCTTCTAGCGGTCTTCCAGTACCTCAAGGGGGCCTACAAGAAAGATGGGGAGAGGCTGTTCAGTAGGGCCTGTTGTGACAGGACAAGGGGGTAATGGTTTCAAAATAGAGGGAGGTAGATTTAGATTGGATATTAGAAAAAAGTTCTTTACTGTAAGAGTGGTGGAGCACTGGAACAGGTTGCCCAGGGAGGTGGTGGATGCCTCATCCCTGGAGACATTCAAGGCCAGGTTGGATGAGGCCCTGAGCAACCTGATCTAGTTGGGGGTGTCCCTGCTTCTTGCAGGGGGGTTGGACTAGATGACCTCTGGGAGTTGCTTCCAACTCTAATCATTCTATGATTCTACGATTCTATGATTTTATTTAGATATTCCAACATGAACAGGATTAATTCCAGGCTCTGCAGATGTTTTATTTGTGTCCTCCTTAGACTACAGGGAAAGTAAAATACCGGGTGGTTTTGCTGTATATGCTGCTTACTATGTCATGACGATTTAACTGTTTCTGTTGCATCTGTGTTACATCCCTTCAAAGAGAGGACAAGAGCCCTAATCCTCCTGCATTCTCTATCAGCCCACCCCAGACTCAGCACTCCAAGGACCTCGTTCAATTCCTGTCTCATTGAGGCATGTCCTTTCAAGCAGGAGGCTCTCTTTGCCACCCTCTTGCTATACCAGTAATGCTGCTAAGTACTGGAACTGTTTTAGGCTAAAGTTCAAGCCCTTAGGAACATATGTTTGGGGATCTGAAGTGAGCTCCTCTATAAGCTTTTTTCTCCAAAACACTCTGACAGCATCATCAAACTTTCTAAATATCACTTCCACAACAGCTCCTGCTAAACATCACTCTTAATTTGGACAACACAGCATCAACCATCTCTTTCCAGATCTCTTTGCTTCAAAAAGGCCCTGCTGGAGTTGGTTCTTTGCATCAAAGCTTCTTTGTGTGTAAAGAAAGTAAAATCAGCCTATTCCATGCAAAGAGGCCTCAGAGAAGCTTCCTCACAGCCAGGTAGGAGCTTAATCTTCTGGTGCCTGTCTAGATAGTGCTCAGGACTGGGCCAGGTTGGGACATATCCCAACCTGTTCCTCCCAAAAAGCAGATAGCAGTCAAGTCATCCCTATCCTCAAGTCAACCCTAAATAAAGCACACAGAGCGGGGAGAGAAAAGGGGAAATAAAACTAAAGCACATCGAGTCCCAATCAAGCATAAAGGTTTTTCCCGTTCATGTTTGTTCTTCTTACAGCCAAAACACAAGAGTTAAGCTATGCACATGACTAAAGGTTTCCAGCACCAGGGGTTTCCCAATGCTGTTTGTCTAATCAAAAAGTCAACAAGCTACATCACAGCTTTCTTATTGCAAGGACAACACGGAAGGAAGAAACCACAAGACTCATTTCCTTTCTCCCATGTTTTTCAAATAGCATCTGTTTCTTCACTGCAGACAAAACACAGGCTTCATCCGTCCCTTTAAACTAGGGATCAAGATTCTCAGATAGGCCTTAATATTGAGAAGCCAGTGACCAAAATGGTTCTTCCAAACCCAAACAGCATTTTTCTTCCCCACTGTCCAGACACAACACGGGAAGAGCTGCACACCACTTGCTTGGGCTCTGAAATCTCCTTCCCCAGCAGCAGCTCCCTCCCAGCAATGCCATTTCTTCTCCCAGCAAAGCCTGGGTTAAGATTAAAGGGTCAGGAAACATCTGAAACACAAAAGGTCTTTAACTAGTCACATCACGAACAATATTTGAGACAGGAATTATAAAAGCCAATCGAAGACTTTCAGCTTCCCAGCAAAAAGCAGCTGTCAAGCCCAAGAGCCACACACAGGGTGACAGCCAGTCCCACCACTTGTCACTTGGTGAAATGACTGTCTACATGCTAACTCCTCAAACAAGCACTTAAATGCATCTTGTTCCCCAAATCATACTTAGAGGTGACCAGCGAGATGAACTGCAGGCCACTCGCAATAGTCACTAATGATGCAATTTATTTCTAACAGATATGACATCTCAGCAACCAGCACTACTGTGTGACCTGAGAAGTGTAGAACACAGCAAGAACAAACACTTCTTCCTCCCTAAATCACCTCTTTCCCCTTCCTGTGACCTTTCTCCTCTGCAACGGAGTAAAAGTTAGTCTGAAAGAATTGAAGAAAATGGAAAGAAAATGACAAAGCAAAAATAAGACATAAAAACTGCATATTTGCCAGAAATGGGGAAAAAAAAAGCCCAACTTCTAAAACTGAACTGCTCTTTTTTTAATCCCTAACAAAATTCAACTTTCCTTTTCCAATGACAGTCTTCACAGGAATGATGTGTCCACTTTCCTACCCAATTCCATAATTCTCTGCTGCCATTACACAGGCACCAGTATAACTGAATTTGCAGGGAGTCCCAACCCAGAGATTATTCAAAATACAAATTACATAATCCAGCACGGCACACAACAGCTTTCCTGAATTATGGCTGTCTCCTAAAATACGGGCAGGTACCACATTGCTAACTGCAGCCAAACGCATGGCCGACCCATGTCGATCCCAGCTGCTTCGAAAGAGGGAACAGAAAGAAGAGACCACCAAGCCAGGATGCTCAGCCTGGATTTTGAATGCCAGCACAGGTTTATTATTAGGTTGTTCTTTTGAGTTATACTACCAATGCCTTGGCCACACTGGATAAAAATAAAAAGCAGGGTACTTTACAAACCATGTGCAAGATGCTGCCTGTGCTCTGCAGTGAGAAGGAGCACCCAAGCTGAAGGGAGGCACGTGGAGAGGCTGTGCTGCATCCAGACTCTAGTGGTGGCTCCCTCACAGCCTCCCTGTGTAAGCCTGAGGGTACCACCTCAGCCCAAATACTGAAACACTCACCTCAGCTCATGCAGTTGAAAATAAATGCGAGTGTATCGATGCAGTCATGACTTGCTGAAGGTCAGAAAGGGTACTGGTGACGGAGCTGGAAATAAAACAGAAACCTCCCGATCTCAAGATCAATCCCTTTACCCTCCAGGCCGTGTTTGCATGAATTAACAAGGGAAACAATTCATCTGCAAGTGGTCTGAATCATTTTAGTGATCAGGTAATGTGTCCCAGTTCTGTCATCGTTACATTTGTTGGCTCAGAGCTCCAATTTCCACCCCCATGCCACTTGCCCAACAATTTCTGTCCTTGAGAAAAAGTAATCAAGTATAATAAGGATGACAATCATAATTAGCTTAAAATACAGGCCTGCTGGCTTGTACTGAGAACATATTTTATTATAAAAAGCTAATGAGGAAGACTAAAGCAATAGAAATTTTAGATTAAGTGAATATGGATATCCAAATCCAAATTATGAGAAATTATCATTTTAGGAAGCAGTAGGAATTCCCTTTACATAAATTACACCTTTAAATATTTAAAATACCACTTCAAACTCAGTAGAAATTAATGTTTAATATCTGCACTTCTGTAACCTGACAAAAGAATCTGTAAAACACATTTAGCTCCATCAGCCATGTCCTGCTCTCAAAATATGGGCAAGAGAAGGCAGACAAAGACCAAACGAGGTAAGAAACTCTCTGATTTCAGTCAGATAGCTTTGCTGAGCTACCTGTCATCAAGTAAATCACTTGCCAGAGAAGAAAGGCGAACAGACCCAAATGCTTGAAGGTGACTCTTCGTAACAGCAACCAGTTATGAATTATATCACATTAACACCACTTCTGTATTTTGGAGATTTTCTTTTTCCAATACATTTGTCTATCTTCTGCCATTTTTCACAGTTAAGCAATTACTGGCCTGTTGGAGGGACGCCAGCTGCCAGTCCTTCTGTCAAACTGACACTTCACAAATATGTAAGAGTCCGCATTTCTGATGATGAATTCCTGCCACGTGTGTGACAGGATAAATTACTGCCAGCAATACCTACACAAGGACTCCATGGGTCAGCAGGATTCCCGTAAAGACAGACAGACAAGGTGAAAGGCTGTGTTACAGGATGACAATTGCCACATCATGGGGTTTATGGAGAGAGTTGTGTTTGGGTTTTTTAAAGCTAAGCTTCAAAATTAAAATCCCAGCTACCAAAATGCCATGAGCAACATGGCCATACCAAATACATTGGTAATGTGTATGATGAGAGCCAAGGAGAGGTATGGGAGAGGTCTTCATCAAGTAAGCATGCACAGCAGTGCTAGGCTGTCTGATCTATACTACAGGTTGTTCAGCCTGAAGAAGAGAAGGCTCTGGGGAGACCTTACAGCAGCCTTCCAGGACCTAAAAGGGCTGACAGAAAAGCTGCTTATAAGGGCATGGAGTGATAAGGATGAGGGATAATGGCCTTAAACTGAAGGAAGGTAGCCTTAGATTAGATATTAAAAAGAAATTCCTCACTCTGAGGCTGGCGAGACTCTGGCACAGGTTGCCCAGAGAGGCCGTGGAAGCCACTTCCCTGGAGGTGTTCAAGGACAGACTGGATGGGGCTTTGGGCAATCTGGTCTAGTGAAGGCTGTCACTGCCCATGGCAGGGGTTGGAAACAGGATGATATTTAAGGTCCCAGCCACAAAACACATGCAGTTGACACCCATGTTACTGCGCCCCTTCCCTGCTCTCAACACAGACACACTGGGGACCCAGACACCTTTCCCAGAAATTCTCCCTGCTGGGTCCTCATGACCTCTCCAGGTGCCCTCTCCCGTGCCCACTGCCCAAGAGACAACATCTGCTGCATATGCAGGGAGAGAAACTCCTCAATTAGTTACACTAGTAGTTGCAAACCAACAAGCCTGGGTAAAACAACTTACCTTGACCTTTCATTTGAACACACGATCATTTTTAATCCTTTTGCCCACCCTACAGGCTCACACATCAGGGATACGGATGCACGGACTGAAGCCACATTGATAAGATAGATATCAAATCCATACCACAACGGGCGCAGTAGTTTACTTTTATCACAGTACCATTGGCTATGTGTGTCTATAGCCCCATACTGCATAAGTGTGGAAATAACCTCTCAACCTGCCTTAATTTCTGTCCTTTCCACCCCTGACCAGCACAAGAGCTTAGCACAAGTAGTAAATCCCGGTGGATTTCCACCCCTTTGCCCTTACTGAGTTTCTTTGGAAGTTCTACATTGCCACACTAGTGAAGGTGGGAAAGGCAGAGTGGGGTCAGCAAGCTGTGAATAATAAAGGCTTATTTAATCAATCTCTTATCTAGCAGATCTTGACCAACTAATCTATCCAAGTGCCCAACTCTTCCAGTACCTCTTTCGCTAACCCTCTCCTGACCAAGCCATTAAATAGAACAATGAAGTACCACCCTGGGTGGGGGACTAAACTCTTTGCTAGAGGAAGCATGGGAGGGTCTGAGATCACTCGATGTGACACTGAGCACACAACCCAAGGTTTCTTTCCAATGGAGAAAAGTGAAGTGCTGGTAACTGCAGGGAAAAAGAAACAAGGACTTTTCCTTGTTCTTTTTAATGATTTCCAGTGCTATCAAAAGACACAGAGCCACATCTACAGCTGGTACAAATCTCAGCAAATCCACCGACTCTGACAACACTGCATGAATCTAAAGCAACTAAGATTTTTGTTCCAAAGGCTTGACAAATACAAATAAAAATCTGCATCTTTTATTTTGGTTCCTCTTTAAAAACTCACTGACTGTCCCTGATAAAACTGAAAATACCGACTTCACTTTCTACTCACCCAGGCAAAAAAACAAAAATGTGCTTTTCTCAAATCTAACAGAAGGAACTACACGGCACTTGAAACAACAGCAATCACTGACTGCTGCCTCCACTCCTGCAGCTACCTTCCATCACTGTAAGCAAGTAGTCATTATGTTTAAGTCTTCTGGACAAACCCGTAACAGAGAAAATGAAACAGCAGTCATACAAGAACAAAATATTTAAAACAAAAAAAAAAAATTGAGCTATTTAAGTTAAATATTAGTCATGTTGATTCCATCAAAACTGTTACTGACTCATTATAACTAGTATAGAACAGCAATATACTGCAGACAATAGCTAAAATTTATATCTTTTATAAAAAAAAAAAACCAAACCCACAACAAAACCAACAACCTAACAAAATAAAAGCCCAAACTTATATAAAGCCCATATATAATTAATTTGGAAGACTGAAACTGAAACCACAACCGCAGGAAAGACATATGATACAAAAAAAAGATAGTGCTTTTTTTTGTTTGTATATCCCACAAAATGCTGAAACATCTAGTTAATTCCAAAATAGGCTTTCTCACAGAAAATTAAAAGCCACTGAAAGTAGCACAAAACTCTCAAAATAGCACCAAAAACGTGACAGAAGTAAAGCTTTCCAGGGATGTGTTGTAAAATGTCTAACTAGAGCCTCCCTAGATAGCTCAGCCACACATGGATGATATAAATCGTATTTTTAACAGGACAGAGCATCACCAACAAGTGCGAATCGATAAGGCTGCAGGTGTACACATGAATGTAGAACACGTGAGAGCAAAATCCTCCCAGCTGAGGCAGATCTCACAGTTGCCCAAGGCAAATACTGGAGCTCCACAGAGCAAGGAAATAAATTGTGGTGGGACATCATTCAGACAACACAACAAAGCCGGCAAGCACAGGAACCCCTGCAGAAACACCCGGACTCAGATTTCTAGGGGAAGAGATAATGATCTGGGTTGCAGCCTGGAATTAGCACCCCACATTGCAGCCAGTTCCTGCCATCAAGCTGGGAATGGAGCCTCAACGTAGATGCTCTTCCATCCCACGGAGAAAGGATTTGGGCTTGGTCCCACATTGGGTCTTGATCCAAAGCTCAAAGAAAATGAGAGCTAGGTCACTGCGGCTGTATTTAACATGGGCCACAATGATCACAGACACTGCCAACAGCAAGGTGGCTCTAGCAATCAGAATTATGTAGATAAGGATTAAAGGCATCCTTACAACTCAAAATTATATATAGAAAATCTGAATCTTGAGCTAATTCCTCCCAAACCTATGCCAAAAAATATTGATTTTGGTTTTTAGCAGCACATTCCCCTACAGCCTATGGCAACCATGCAAGGGACACGTACAAGATCTGAAATGGGACTCTCAACAGATTTAAACCAGAATACATTTAGAAGTATCTTCAATGGGTTTAGTTCTGTCTCCTCTCCTGATTCAGAGCATAAAATGATATTTCTTTCTCCATGCAATAAAAATAAAGCAAATAACAGCACAAAAAGGAAACAGTAAATCTAGAATTTTAAAACTATTTACTGAATTCCTAATATAAAATAAAAAAAACCCAACAACTAAAAGCAAAACAAAAACAACAACAACAAAAAACACCACTCCAATTGAAATACTTGATTTTTCTAATTAAATTTACCTTCTTAAAACCTGCCACTGAAATAATACCAAGTGTGCCTTTAGCACATGAATTGAACTAGCTTAAGCTATCCCTTAGAGATGAACAAAGGAGATACAGGTAACACCAGGAACTGGGTCATGCAAGATGAAGAGGACTAACAAAAGAATTTGTCTCTAAAGTAGACTTTATTTTAAAAAGAAATAACAATTACAGTACTTAAAATACTGAAGTTTGTAAATCTAGATTTTCCAACTTCAGCTACTACACAAGAGCCTGTGGTGAGGACTGCAGGAGACCCAACAAGAGATGGGTTTCTCTGTCCACTTCCACAGCCAGAGCCAAGGGAGGCAGAGAGAGGGCAGGCAGGGAAAACAGAAGAGGAAAACCAGTCAGCTAATGCACCAAGCTGCAGCTACAATTGGGAGCCAGCACTTCTGTAACTGGTGAAACAAGGCTTTCAGCAGCAAAACTAAAGATGTGAACCAAGAACCCGTGCAGTAAAGGTAGGTAAGGGTACTTCCAGGGAACACACTGGGATCAAAGAAAGGGCAAGTGGTTTCACACTGGCTGGATCACAAGCACTGAAGAGAGCCAGAAGTAAAAAGAAATATAGAAAAAAAAAAAAAGTGGCTGTCATTAAGGAGCAATGGCAGTGTTGGGACAAAACACTGGAGGAAGCACAGGCTGGATTTGCTGATGAAAAGAAGACTGGCAGCAGATACATGTGGAGTAACGCCACCGGAGCACAAAGCCAGAGTGGTCTGGGAAACCTGATAGTGATATCAGGGCAATGGCTAAAAAAGGAAAAATAACACAGAGAGCTTTAGACATCTAAAGAGCCTCTGAAAAAATGCTTTCTGAGAAGGAAAAAAAAATATCAGTTGAAAGATGTGGACTCATGTCACATCCATAGCATAATCTGGGCAGGACACCTACACAAACATACACAACACATGCAAGAATTTGGCTAGGAATATAAAATTTGCAGTAGAAGACAACTAACCCATCTAACTGGGTATCTCGCACCTCACTGTGGGCCCATCCATGTTTCTACAGAAAATATCCAATTAAACATCCAGTGCTGGGCTGAGCACAAAAGAGAAAATTATCTTCCTAACATTCACCATGATCTTTTAAGGTGAGCTTCAGCTCAGGTTATTATCTCAGCCTGCACTAACGCAGTGCTACTGGTTAATGATAATCATATCATTATCATAACCAAAGGTTTAGGTATTTGACCAGGGCCCTTGCTGTGAAGAAGAATGCCAGAACAGACCTCTTAAATGTTTGACTTCAAACAACATCCTTTATGCAGTATTTTAATTTCAATTTGACTAAAGAAAGACACTGGCTGGTCAGGCAGAAGAATCTTTTGTAAATTTTTTCTCTCTTTTTCATCAAGGTATCTCTGCTTTTCTACCTGAATACTGTGCTAATTTATTGCACACCCTGGCTCAGCCATATATTCAAGTCTCTTTCAGACAGATCTTTTTGCATCTCTCTAGAATCAAGCTGTATCAGCCCTGGCCCTGGATTCTCCACCTCTAGTAACCTATGTAATACCTCGAGACCCTACTCTCTGCTCACACTGGCTGTCTACTCCGCTTATCAGAAAACTAATTCCTAGTTTCTAGATTAATTGCCTCCTTCCCCTATGACTATTTATTTTTCAGAAGAGCTTCTTTTAAGGGAGGCTTCAATTTTGAATATCTAAATTAGTTATAGCCTCTGGGTCAGCTTTATTTACCATTTTGTTAATTTTTTTTTTCAGATTATTCTTTGCAAATTAAAGTAACCCTTGCAAAACCTGGCTGCGCAGCACTGCTCACACCCTTCAGGCACAAGCACACAACAGGGCTGCAGCTTTGCTCTGATGAGCCTGTTCAAATAAAAGTAACTTTAAAAAACCTACAGTATTTTATTTATCAGATTAACGTGGTAAGGAAACAGTTTCAGATTTTCACGCTTGGACTCTCACTAAAATGGAACTTATTCTTGCAGCTCAAACAGCTGAACTAGAGTGAAAACTTTGGTTTCTTTCCCTAAATTACAGATAATTATAGTTGTAGATGATTGGTAATAAATACCATCTAGCCATATGCAGAATCAAAGCCAAGCCCATTTCTGGTGTACTTTTCCAAAGAGAAGAGCAAAACCGGGTTTCCAAGCCTGCCCCACTGGACACAGAGCAGACCCCCTCCCTCATCAGCTTCCTTTCCCTTACAGCTCCTGTAACTCTCACATTATTTCAGTTCTCTCCATCTTTTTATCTTCCTCCAATCCTTACATTAAGCTCTTTTGTACTTCTGAACTCTCCAGCACTTACGTCTTGTAATTTAACATGAATAACGTGAGGAGGTGAAGCAAAGGGCTTCTGTACAAAAAACCAGAATGATATCCAGCCACTGCAGTTCAGCATCTCTACAGTGCACCCTGGGTTTTGGGAACCCCCTTTGTACATGCAGTGGAGGGGTTACTGGCCAAATGGGACAAACCTCCACCACACATCTGGAGACCTCATGCTTGAAAGGGGACCCTGCACCTAAAAAAAGACCCTTTTTCCCCACTTCAGGCTCCGGCCAGTCACTGAGGATGACAGGGAGCTTGCTGGGACAGGAAGGCTACTGCACCTAGTGCGATTCCCATGGGTGGCCAGCAGGACAATAACTTTGGGAGAGGCAAGGTAAACACCAAGGATCCGCATTCCTCCTGGAATGACAGCAAAGAGGGTTAGGTGGAGTCTACTGATGGATTAAATCCTGTTCTAAAGATCACCAAGGCTTAGCCTCCCCGTTCCGCTCATTTATATTTGACGTTGTTATTTGTTTGTGCAGACCTCTTTGAAATACCCATCGATCACTTCTACATGTGGGGGAAGAGGAGGGGAGGCGGCATATAGCCTCTGGAAAAATCACCAGTTTCAGAAGAGCACACATTGCATCATTTTCAAAAAAATACACGTTTTACAGTGATAAATAACAACAAATGCAAGCTTCCATCAGGTTTCTTCTGCTTATGTATTTAAAGGACCATAAACCATGTCCCTCCATCTTTGGGAGCTGCTTGCCTAAACTACAGTGAATTGTTAGAAATTAATCAGGTCTACAAGATACCAATTCATTACACTGGCTAAAATACAAGCACTAATCCCTAACGGCTATCTGGCAACAATGTAAACTTCATTAACTTCGTGTTTTGCTTAGGGCTTGCATAAAATTAAATATTGATCATCTTGCCACTTAATACAATGTAAAGATGATATGTGCGTATTGTAGAAGCATATAAATATTTATCACAGAAGTAATCAAATGCAAAGCAAAGCCAATCTAATCACTTTCTTAGGCTGCTTTTGGTGTTTTTTTTCTCTCAAAGACCAAAGCAGTATTCAGGGCACGCTAAACAGGAGGTGTAACATGGGTCATAATATGCACATACTTTTGTTTCTAAAGTGAGAGACAGTCTCTGGCTTTTAGGAAATTGTTGAGAACAGACTGTTTCTGTGCTGAAGGTATGACTGCAGGACACGCAGTCACACTGCTCAGAGAAAGGAAAGACATTACATAGGAAGGGTTTAATTTCTCAAGAAGTATTTTCTCATTGCTTTGTACAGGCAGTCATCTGGGTCAAGCAATTTCCCAGGCTTTGTTAACCTTACTTCTGGGGTGAAAGGAAGCAAAAGTGGTTATTTTGTTTACAGCACTTACTGGGATTCTGCAGTAGTGATTTTCATTTGGGGAGCAATAAGGAAAAGTGAAAGGAAATAAATTGCGTGGTCTGTGAAACAGTCTTTGCAACCTTGCCCAATGAGACTCCAAAGCCAACTTCATTCTCTGTGTGATATTAAAATTGACTTTATTCCACTGCACCTGCCAATTTGGATACTGCATTTGCTGACACAAATGCATAAAAAGACTATGCCAGTTAATTAGATAAATTCGAATGATTTTTAAAACATCAGAGAGGAAGGAAGTTGATCACACTTTCACTTAAGGGATTTGCTACTTCTCTGCAAAAATCTGCAATTGTCAAACTTTCCAAACACAGCTCTTCACAGCTGTAAAGTGTTGCAAGAGAATCGGGGTGGGGGGACACATGGACATCACACACATAACCAGAATACTCTCTTTCCTGTGACTTTGATGGTTTTGCTACAACATGAGGGATGGAATACTAAAGTCACTTTGTTCTAGCTTTTTGCTGTGGTTTGATAATATCAATAACCCAGGATAGTTCAAATAAAAGAAAAAGAGGTAAGAGAGAGAAAAAAAATTCTTTTCCCTTGGCTAAACGACTTGTCAGAGGTGAAAGACAGGACACAAAACACGATTTCTTGAAACTGTAAGTTAAAAAAGGCAGAAGAGCTGTTGTTGGATTTCTATAATTAAATGCCTTTGCCCTGCTGCACTATGTGCTCATTGTAGAGCTACAGTCTTCATTCACAGTGATATCTGAGGGCACATTTGACAAAGCACCTGGTAACTGTTCGTGCACCGACACATACCATCCCCCAAAGACAGCGCTCCCAGAATAAGAGATAACATTACCAAGAAAAGGAAATTTTAAGATGTAAATTTGCAGTGCCTTTGCAATTACTCTTTGACACCCTCTCTCAAAGCAAGTGAATGGATTTGGAGCTTCTGCATTTCAGACACCACTAACCTGAGAAAAATTATTGACATTCTGACAGTCCAGGGCTGTCTGCTTTCTGGCTATCACAGGCATATCAGAGAACACATCTGGCACGCTGGCCCATTGTTTGCTCCTACTGCTTGTTTTGAGGAAGAGGGTCATCTTCTGACAGTTAAGGGTAGCTATAAAAACTTCCATCTGTAATGCTGCTTTTTTTCCCCCCAAAGAAGGAATTTACCCTTCACCTTGTACAGAGGGTGTCGGGAATAGGTGGGCAACCTAGAAACCGATGGCACATTTGCACTCTACAGCAGACATTTATAACCCTCTTGTCCTCAAATATAAATAAGAACATCTACACCTCGTCCTCACCAGCTTATCGCTGCTGTAGCAGAGCAGCCCCCCAATAACAAAGCATCCCTGTATGTGCACACCTGAGTCCTCCAGCATTGTGTCTCAAACAACAGATAGTGCTGCTCTGGCTTTTATTTCATCACTCACCTGCCAGCCATTTTGTGGCTTGGCAAATACAACTGGGTTTTTTTCAGGTAGGTTTGGAGACATGTTTTCATAAAATGCTGCCCACGCACATAGTCCACGACAGATAAGGAATTTTTTGCCAAACCCAGATTGCAGAAAAGGTCATGATTCCCCAAAACAGAGGAAATTATTTACAGCTACTATTCAGCTTAGCATGAAGAAGTTAGAAAATCATTCCTCCAACATCAAAGTTTTGGCACATGCTGCTTTCCCAAGTGTAAATTAATTTTCTTCAGAAAGAAAAGGTGCTTCCTAAAATTTACAATGAATCTGTACTCTTGGATGAACTTTGTTCTGTTACCCAGAAGTTGCCTGAAAACCAACATAGAGGCTTCCCATGGCTCCCACTCAAGACACAGAACAGGGGCTGTTAAATTGGAAAGGACTGGTAAACCTACAGCAGATGCTTTCATAGGACATCATGGCATTAGCTGCATAAACCAAAAGGCATATTTCCTCAATGCCACTAAAATGAAGAAGTTGATAAACATTCACAAGACCCACTTAACTGTTATCCAACATATTCCAGTAGAATTTTGTTGTGTGTTTTCTCTGGTTTCAAACTGCGCATGCTATGTGGTCTTAAATGTGCTCATTTTTGACATGAAGAGTACTAAGGAAACAAACACATAATATTAAAGAAAATAATGAGATTTTTTTTCTTTTTTCTTCTTCCAATGAGGTAAAATAGCAACTATCTTCATTAACAGTCATTTTCCTGAGACAAGTGTTTCCAGTCTCTCTGCATTAGTTTCTTCAGAAGTTTTCTTCAGAAATTCTTCAGGTTTCCATCCCTCTTTGTAGAAATCCAGGAATTGTTAAAAAAGAAGAAGCAACAGTCACATTATTTTTCTTTTCTCATTTTCCCTAAAAGCCTGTTCAACCTTATCCAGTCCTTAGAAATCTTGGCTTCCCAGAGGGAATGCCCATTTCTTTCTATGCAAAACACAGGCAAATACCTAATGTATACAATGGGTAGTAACATCAACGTGACTGCTGAAATATTCCCCAAGTGCTACTGCAGGAAAGAATGGAACACATCTCTGTGCCACAGCACCATGAATACACCTTTCTACCTCTGCTGGGAGGCGGCATTGCCATCACTCAGACTGCGCTGTACATGCATGCTGCACCTCACAAACCCACCTGTGGCCACCAAGCTGTGCTTCTTCATGAAACAGCCTGTGGACTTCAATAGGGTATTTTTCATAAGTTGTGCTAATCAGGGTAACATCACTATAAAATTTGTTCCACATCATGAAATTCTCTAGTAATGCAAGCACAGACACTGAAACACCCATCACCATCCCCACCAAAGCTCCTAAAAGGCTCTGCTTCTCCCTGTGGGAGTAAACACTCTTCCCACTTTCGCAACTAAAACTGCATCCCATTCAGCTCAGGACTTGGCCCATCTCTGATCCCACTGCCTCCAGCTAGACAATCTGTGTGCTCAGACTGAGTCATGTACCAATGAGCTCTCCAAAAGCAAAGCCACATAGATAGAAACTAAGATGAGGGTTTTCCGCAGATAAGGCAGAAAGAAACAACCTTCTTCTGAGTGCAAGGAGTGAATGCTGCTACCACTGAACGAACTGCCTGCATTCACGAGAGTTGAGATACACTCATACTGGTGTGATCAAGCCATCCAGACTGGTTTTCCTCTACAGTTTTCTCTCTTGTACTTCTGGCTACGAGTAGTTTTGAATCTTGTATTTGTGTTGCACTGTCTCTCAGCTGCAGTCCCTCTTAGTATCGGGGGTGAAAAGCAGAGTAGCATAAATCTCCAACACAAGGATGACAGAGCATGCCCTAAGCACCGTGGCATTTGTAATGTCTTGCTGAAGTGCTCAACAAGAAAGAAAGGACATAAGGTGGCACTAGTAAGAAAAATAAACTAATTTGAAGGAAAATGCTTTCTTCTAAGAGGCTAGTGAGAGGAAAAGGAGGAAATAATCACATTAGCAAGGAGCCCCAAGCAGTTTTGCTTTCAAGACCATAAACTGAGTAAATAAGCTATAAAGTAGTACCCCAAACTATCACCTACAAGTGATCAGGCAGTCATGTTAGCTTACTCGATTGACATGTAAGTTGACATGAACACAGAAAAAAAATTTTTTTCAGTAGATACAATTTTGGCCCTATTTCTCCTCAATGGCTTTCTGAGACCATTCCCTCTTCCAATTCACCCCAAATAATTTCTATTGAAATCTCACCAAAACATTTGAAAAATCATATTGAGGTCCAGAGAAACCAGCTTAAAGGCAATAAACCCTGTGCCTATCTTTGCTTTCACAGGGCACAATGATACCTGTATTTGTTCACCCAGACAAGCAGCAAAATACACAGTATTAAGCTCTCAAGTGGCTGTCAAAGATGATGCCTCCCCAGCACTTATTTAAATTTAGGCTATAGCGTTATGCAAGCCCTGCAGCAACCAGAGCAATTCTGTGTAAAAAGGCTTCAATAACATCAGCATTCAGAAAAGGAGGAAAATCTACAAGTTTTAATGACCCATATTTGCATCCAATAGTGTGTCAAGACAAAAATGAGACAAAACATCAGGCTTTGTAAAAACAAGTCAAAAGGATTTTAGAGGAATCATCCCATCACCAGCAAAACTTCATGAATGGTCCTTGCTGAACAGTATACAGATGGATCAAAAGAAAAAACTCTATCTTAAGAAGGGGAGGCTGCCCTCTGAGCTACTCCAAATGAAGCAGGCAATGCAGTGGTTGAGTACCCTCTGATCAGGGCTCATCTTCCATCCTCATCCCTGGTTCAGACTGCATGCAGTCCCTGGCACGCTGTGCTGGTGTTGGCTGGGATGGAGTCACAGAATCACAGAATTGTAGGGATTGGAAGGGACCTCCAGAGATTCATCTACCTCTGCGACCTCCTGTAGGTTCCCTACAGGAGGTCGCACAGGTAGGTGTCCAGACAGGTCTTGAATATCTCCAGAGAGGAGACTCCACAACCCTTCTGGGCAGCCTGTTCCAGTGCTCCGTCACCCTCACTGTGAAGTTCTTCCTCACATCAGTGTGAAACTTCCTGCAGTCCAACTTGTGACCACTGCCCCTTGTCCTGTCCCCACAGGCCACTGAAAAGAGGTTGGCCACCTTCCCTTGTCTCCCACACTTCAAACATTTATAAACATTGATGAGATCCCCTCTCAGTCTTCTCCAGGCTGAACAGCCCCAGCTCACTCAGCCTTTCCTTATAGGGGAGATGCTCCAGGCCCTTAATCATCTTTCTGGCCTCCACTGGACTCTCTCCAGGAGATTCCTGTCTTTTCTGTACCAGGGAACCCAGAACAGGACACAGTGCTCCAGGTGAGTCCTGACCAGCGCAGAGTAGAGGGGGAGGATCACCTCCTTTGACCTGCTGGCTACACTCCTCTAAATGCACCCCAGGATCCCAGTCAATTTTCTTCATAGTAGCTGTTATGGGGTTGTTTGGAATTTGTGTTGAAAACAGTGTTGATAACTCAGGGATGTTTGCCCACCCAAGGGAAGGGATGATGGAATTCCTTGTGTTGCTTTGCTTGTGTGCAGCTTTTGCTTTACCTATTAAACTGCCTTTATCTCAGCCCATGAGTTTTCTCACTTCTACTCTTCCAGTTCTCTCCCCCCTCCCACCTAGGGGAGTGGGCAAGTGGCTGTGTGGGGCATAGCTGCCAGCTGGGGTTAAACCACAACACACCCCAGCACTGGCTTGCTGCTTTGTGCAGCACAGGGACAAATAACATCATGAAATGTCATCCAGAACCAGTTCCCATTCGGTGTCTCTCCCAGGAGAGTCCTGGCAGGATGGTGAGAAGCAACAACTGTGAGAGATGCCCATGGCAAGTGCACTGCCCTCTCCACCTGCATATGTGGGATATACAGCCCATGCTCAGTTTTGAGCACTACAGGGGCCTCCTTTCTCAGGTTTTGGCCTACCTTCTCTCTGCCTATACATCTGTAATTATCCAGCAAAGGTGCCAGCAAACAGTGCTCAAGAATGTGTCAAGTTCCTGGGACCTCCAGATCCAACAAAACCCACTGCAGATTGCATAGGACCTGGCTGGAAAAGCTCCACCTTGCCTGTTAATGAGGAGCATATGTCCAACTCTATATGTAGTCTTTGGTAATATAATACTCAGAAACCACCCTGTCAAGATAAGGCTGAACAGAAACAAAATCACTGTTACTATAATCCAGTTTTCATCTCGGCCAATTTACCCTCCAAGCCTCTTGTTACCCAGGCAGAATTTTCTTTATTATACAGCAGACAAAGGGGAGAAAAGAAAATGTAAACAGAACAAAGAGAGTGACCTCTTAGGCTGCCAGTTTGCTCCACACTTCCCTGCTTTGCCTGCATGTCCCTCAGCCTGAATTCCACAGACCCACCATCCAAAAGAGCTGCAGGGCAGGAGGGGAAGAAAAAGGGAGTTTTCTATTCTAGTCACTGCTGCCAAAAGTTGAGCTGTGAACCCACCAGAGGAACATGAGGACACAGAAGAGCAGGGCGTAGCATGTTCCACATACTCTCTCTTTTCAGTGGCCCACTAATGTCTCCTACATTTAGTAACAATCAAACTTGTCTTTCTGGTCCACAATGAGTAAGTAAATGCACAACAAAACAAACATAGCTTTTTGTTAAAGCCACAGAGAAATTCTTTGTAAGGAGAACTCGATATAAAAATTATTCTCCCTAAGATTTGGCTATTGTACCAAAATAAATATTCTTGAGGTCCACAAGGGGACATTTTCTATTGAGCAGATCTGCAACCTCTGTGAACAAGTGCGCTATTCCAACACCCCACGTCCATCTAGGGAATATTCAATAATTTGGGTGAGGTTTCTAAAGGTTTAGAGGACTCAGGAGGGTATACCAAATTATTTTTCAAGGGGGTTCACATGCTGAAGTCACTAAAGATCCACCTTTGTGAATAAGCTAAATAGATACATTAGCAGCAGGTGTCTGAGACCAAACATTTTAAATACAGTGGATGCAATATCACAGAATCACACAGAATGTTAGGAGTTGGAAGGGACCTTGAAAATTCATCTAGACCAACCCCTCAGTCCTGGAGGGGGAATTCTAAATTCACTGAGAGGTAAATTGTAGGTCCTGCCCATCAACAAGCCCGGGATGCTTAAAAGTTAGGCACAACCAGTAAGTGGATGATCAGGAATATGTACCGTTATTAGGAGAAGAACGTATTAAGCAGCTGTGATCTTTTTATTTCTTTTCCCATCTTTACAGAAGCATTATCCTAAAAAGAAACCATTTAAACAAATTTCTGTTTTTTTGGTTTGGTTTTTTTTTTTTAAATAGTAGATTTAAAAGGTGAGATAAATGTTCCACTAAATGTCAAGACAGACACAGTATAGCCATAGCACATTATTATCCTGAGAAAGGTTACTTGGAAGCATTAGTACTGGAATGGATTTTGCTGCTGCTGAAGGTCACAGGCTTTTTTCCTAATAGTTTCCACTGGAATAAGACAGGGCCATTTTGGTAACTGCTCTGCAACAGCAACATAGATAGAACTGTTGACTGAAAAAACAATAAAAGTATAAGAACAGTGAGTATTTTTTATCTAACTGGGTTAACATTTTGTGTATACAGTGATATCATATATTTACACAGCCAGCAAATTATATTTGTAATGGTTACAAAGCTACAAAGATTAGTCATCAAAATCAATTCTATCACTACCAATCTCTATAAATATTAATATTCCACACTAAACTACTTAATCTGCCACAGGGAATCAAAATCATTTCATCTTCACAGACCATTTTAGCTTATTACTCCTAAAATTTCCATTACTATTACCTTGCTCAGTTTATAAAAGGAATTAGTATAGTTCCACAAAATTAATAGTTTAAATCATCCAAGTGTGATCAGAAGACACTGTGCTTTCTCTCTCTGATTTTATAGCATCCTTGTTTTTATGGGAAGCAGTTTGAACCTGCAAAGGCAAATTCTGCATCAGTTGTGGAAGAAAGACTGATAACCACATACATAATTATACAGTATCACCAACTACAAGCCCCAATGTAGAACCAAGGAACCACATGTCCACCTACCCCAATGAGACAAGACCTCTCAGAAAGACACCACCGAACCATCTTCTGTATTTTACAGGTCATTTCAAAGCACTTATCAGCTGCCTCTCCACCAAAAGCAGCTGATGCAGGGAGAGATGAAGGTTGAACCCTTAACAGGCAGAGTGGCAGCTGTCACTCACTGATTTCAAGGAGAGGCAAGTGCTCAGTTTTAAAGGCCTGGGCAACCCAGGTCCCATCAGGAGGACACTGCAGAGCTGGAGGTCAAATTCACATTGAAGCCACAGTGGCAGGATCACTCCTCCTCTGGCCTTAATGATGCAAAAACTCCCAAGACACTTCCTAATTAATACTGAGCCTCTGGAAATGGAGAATAAATTTAAAAAGAAATGTGGTACACAATGCATTCTTCATCTGTGACTCTCTCCACAAGTCACTCCACAGAAGTTGGAAATTTTTCTATTAACCTGGTTACTCTCAGCTTTACAGTGATCTCATCGCTAAAAACATTTCAAACAGACAACCCAGGCTCTTGCTCCTTTACCATCAAACATAACAGAAGTAGCCAAGAACCCTCAAGCTCTGCAGACCCATAAAATCACATTTGGCTTTCAGCTACAGAACAATAATAGAACCATATCGCAGAGGTCTCATACAGTCCATGGGAGCTTCAGCTACAAAACGAATGCGGGCTGTAGCCTTTGCCCAGATTTTGACAGATCTCGGTTTGCAGCAGGAGTAGAATGGGCTGATAGTTATTGGGTTTGATCTTCTACAGAACACAAGCATCCATTTTCACTACAACTTTCTTTGCTTAACAACTTTCAGCTAACATAGGGCATATTTTTGAGAATCCCATCCAATTTAAATAAACACCCCGAGCAACAGAGGATTTATCACATCGTTGATAATCAGTTCCAGGGCTTCACTGCATTCACTGTTAAAATACCCTTTTTCATCCCCCTTGACTGAGTTTTGCTGACTAACATGGAACCACAGGAAGCAAAGAACCCCCCCAGGATCAGAGATATTCTCCTCATGGAGACAGCTATACCCTACAATCAAATGTTTCCTTTTTTATGAAGGAGACAATCTGTTTAGTTGAAAATCTCATTATAAAAACATGTTTTTGTAAATTCTCTGGAGTTAATTCCCCATATAGAGTGGTCTACGAACCTTGTTCTTAATTAAACAATGCTTCTCTTGTACTTGCATGCTTTCCTAATTATCTTTTGCTTTTTTTTTTCCTAAAATGAATTGCTTTGATGTGGGAAGCAAAGTCAATGATACAGTCAGAACATTTCACATAAGCTCAGTTTTCCCAAGCACTGAGCATCAATATTAGTATCTGGTTCTGAAACTTTTATTCCAGACAAGAAAGGAAGAAAATTATTTTTAAAAGAAATCATCAGGATGAAAGTAACACTGTTAATTAGATAAGAAAGAGTAAATTACTTTTTTGTGACAAATTATCTGATGATGACAGTTACAACAAAGCAATCTTTTCATCACCAGCAGTTATTTAGCATCTGCATGAAGCAACAGGTGAACCCACTCCCCTTCAGAGACAGGTGGTTCCTAAAATAAAAGTAGCATAGACCTCACCCAGCGCTGCAGACAGTAGCAGGGGGCACACCAAGGTCTTTCTGACTATGCTGTACTTGTGAAGCACTGGCAGGAGCTATTAGTCTGGCCACCCACTCTAGCAAACTGCAAAAATATACCTGTTGACAGGAGAAATCCAAGGGCAGAGGGAAGGGGTAATCAACAGAGGACATCCCATGCAGGCTGGCGCCGAGTTCAGTGGCTGATGCCAGAGTAATGGACTGGATGGAGAAGACTCAACCAGAAAGGGCAGATAGTTAAAGAATGAGATGTATGAAAAAAAAAACTTGAAATCACACTAGGAGCTTGGATACATTCTCCATTCCCTCACCCATTTTTAGGACATTTTTTTGTTGTTTAGAAGTTGTACAGCCAAAGACCACGGAGACCATCTAACCTGACTGCCCAGCAGCACTGGCCACCTCATTCAGGGATCCTCATCCTGCATTCACTAACTCAGGCCCAATCTCTGTCAGACAGCAAACCCTTTGAAACCCCTAAAAGATGGGAACTTTCCCATATTATGTGCTTTGATTTGATGCTCTCTCCCTAAAAGAAACTTCTGATGGTCTGATTTTTTTAATGGATGGTTGCCAACCCCTTACTCCATATGAACAGGAGATAACACGGTCTCAGCCTAATCTACAAAGCAAGAAATGTTCCAGGCAGATTACATGGGCTCTTTTTGCTTCGCACTTAAATATTTAGTTTCCTTTTGGTGACAAAGCTTGGACATGCCCATACCCATTCTTCAGCTGGCCGTGCAACATCCTTCTGGCCAGGGATCTGACTGACACCTACCAGAGCATCCACAAAACTTGGAAACAAAACAAATGCTTGCAGAGGAACCAGAAGTTTTTTGTCAGTACTAAAACAAAAACAAGGGCCTAAAGAGCACATACCCATGAGCTCCAGACAACAGTCGCTGCCCTCACAGGCCATAGCTCAGCTACAGACCCAAGGAACAGCCACGTGCAGAAATACAGTTGGCAACTGCAGCAGGAACAAATCCTCTCCAGCTTTGGGCATGAAAACAGCAACACCAATAAAAAAAATCTGTGAATGCTTTAAAAGCCTGTCAAATCACTGCAGTGCAATACCTACAAATACCCACTGAACGCTCCAGGACTTCAATACATACTAACACTTCCAACATACTTTTTTTCTTACTTCTATAAAGTAAAAGTATCCTGATTTTGCAGAGCAGCGAGTACCTGCTGCTCTGACTGATAATGGCAGCAATAACTCCGCAGCAGCAACGGGGAAAGTAAGCCCTATCTCCAGCATGCAACTGTACTAGCGTGCCAGCAGGTGCCTAACTTTATGTGTCCAGACTTGAACACTGGCACAGCTTTCTGGAGATAACCCAGAAAAAAAATAATAATAGCAGTGTGGTTTTTTTCAAGAACAGTTTTCATAAAGTGCCTAGAAACTGAATGAATGCAAAAATAATATATGCATCTATAAAGAATACTCCTTCATCTTAAAGCCATATTTGGAACCTCAATTCTCAGTATATCGGACAGAACATGGCAGGGGGTTATCGTTATTTTGGGGTTTTGTTGGAGTTTTTTTGCTTTGGGTTTTTGGGGTGGGGTTTTGTGGTTGTTAAAAAAGCTAAATGCTGAACAGTATTCATCTTGCAGTCCTTCCTGCAAATTCCACTACTAAGAACAGAGGCTGGGAAAACAAGGAGACAAATTTAATATAATACTTTTGGTTTTTGAGGGCTGAACCCCTTTTCTAGGCTCCAATTCCACAAGCATGTTTGAGTGGATCCTTGTCTTCAGTCATACCAGCCATCTTACTACAAGCAACAGTAAGTTTAGACCTAAGGCTAACTGGCAGATTTTTTATTTGGTTTTGGCGGGGTTTGGGGTTTTGATTGTTTGGGTTTTTATGAGATTTCCCTTTTTTTTTTTTAGTTCAACTATGGATTGAGACAGACAATTACTAAAATGGAGACAGGCAATATTTATCCCTGGCCTGCTCTGAGGGAGCCGATTCTAAACTCTTATCAATGTTGAGAGAATTGGAACTACTGGAGATTTATTCAGGATTCTGCCCTGAAGCAAAGAAATCTGTAACCTGAACCCCTGTGGCTTGCTGCTGGGCTAAGAATTAATAAACGAGCAGCTATCAAAAAGAAACTACCTTCTCCTGTTCTCCCACATCTAGTCCACAGGACAATTCTTCTTCTCCTTGGCAGCCAGATCACCAGAGAGAAAAAGAACCTTTTAGTTTTAGTCTTATGGCTGAAGCAAGGGTGAGCAGTCAATGAAAAGCCATTTGTTCAAATATGGTTGGAACTTTTTCTTTTTAATGATCTCAAAAGAATGTTAAAATCTTGTGGCTAAACTGTCTAGACCAGATTTGAGCTGTAAAATATTCCATTTAGTAGAGAAAATGCACTCAGAAGCAACTGCTCTCCCAAACAGGATAGTCTTCCAAACTGTGGGCACAAGTAAATACTTGTCTGCTTGTGTTGGTTTTCACTTCTTCTATTTGTCCAATCCCTCAAACCACCTGTATAACACCCTGCCTGTTCTACACAAGACCTGCTACTGAAAGCCTGATTACAAATTACACCAAATCATATAAAGTGAAGTTTCACCACAGTTTCTTGTTCTCTCCCCTGATCACTTGTCCCTAGACAAGAATATGTTCTGCTATGGTGTTTCCCAGAGACCTCATGGGTCTCTAGAAAAGCCTCCACACATGGTGGTTCTTTGCCTCTTCTCACTGGTCTCAGCAGATGATTTCTTCTTCTCAGAAAGACTAACTAAAACAACGATGCGATGAGTTAGAGAATCACAAATACTAGTTTTCCAATGGCACATGGTGTTTTTTCTCTCTCTGCACCCCTAGCCAGGACTCAAATTCAGGGGTCATTGAGCCTCCAGGCAACAGGAAGATACTTGCAGAGAAATTGTCAGTATCAGGGCCACCACTGCAATACACAAAGTCTCCGGTTTCTAGTTCACATGGAAGCAATCTCATTTTTTTCTGCCCAAAGGTCAATGTTTCCACTAGAACAGAAATTGCCAGTTCTTGCCAACTCTGAAGATAGGCATTGGAAAAAATACTCTGTAAGCTATTAGCTTCCTTTGCTCCAACCATAAGACTATTTCTGTGCAAATGTAGCCCTAGCTATGTGTGTGTTTCTCTTTCCATAAAGTTTAGGGCAACTCTGAACCAAACCTGACATAGGAATCTCCAAGTCACCTTGTGCCATAGGAACATGAGGAACAGAGAGGAGAGACTATCAGTGTTCTCCATAGGGAAAAACTTGGTGTTGTCTGCATTAGTCCTTATAACAGGGCTCCATCAGAGATTCAGCATTGCATGGAGCAAATACTGACACATAAGATGAAAGAAAGAGTTAAGCGGCAACACTCCCAGCACAAAAATCTGTACCTCCATCAGCAACCCTCCCCATGATCCTGGTGGTAATGCTTAAGTGGATTCTACTGTTTGAAACGGCTTTTTATCCATCAGAACATAAAGAACATGGAAGCTATTTCTCCAGTGCTGTACTAGGATCTGACTATGAACAGAGTAGTCCTGAGGTAGGAACCGTACCAACTAAGGTCTTAGACTCCATATGACAAAGAATTAAAATACCCACCTGCTTGCACACATCAACATCAACTGCTATTGAGTGGAGACCTTCCATATGCTGTTCTTAGATGCTGGTAACTATGGAGGCCTGCCAAGGAACAGACCTATTGTTCAATGCCTTGCAGGGTTGCTCAGATAACAGATGTCTTGCCATAAGTAGCAGCGATCTCTTTGAAACAGAGAATATCCTCATGGAGAACTGCAGCTTTCCAAGTCCTTTAAATTACTTCTAAATGCATCTAAACACAGTACGGCAATGTTTTGTATTTTTTTAATTAAGATATCCATCTGAGCCTTGCAGGAGATCCCAGTGCTGTGTGCTAGCATTACAAAAACAGAAGTGTGACAAATAATTGTCATTAAAGCATAAGGACTGTGAAAAATATCCTTGGGTATAAACCACAAGGTACTGACATCCAGGCAGAAGTTCGTGTGAGATGATCTGGCACAAAAACCTGCCCACTGCAGCAAACATTCAATACAGTCATTTGCCTCTGCCAGGGTCGTCTTTCCTGATGTCGAAGCAACACACCGGGTAACGAGGCAGATGGGTGGCTGCAGGGCTGGTTTGCAGCTGAGCACGTGTGATCTTGGGGAGGCCATCCAGCTCTGCCCTTCTCTCTCAGCCCTGCTCATCAGGCACATCCATCACCAACCAGCAGACCTACCAGTGGTGTACAACTCCACTGCATGCTCAAGGGCCACCAGCTCTCAAGAGGAGTTGGTGTAGGACAGCACAATCAATACTGCCACAGGGAGACTGAGGCACGCGCTTCAAATGCCAAAGAGACCCTGAATTTTTACTTGCCACTCAGGGCTAGTCAGTTGAATAAATGTGTCAACTTATTCCTGTCACTATCCTCATAACAGGGACAACAGACTTAACTATGCAAATCTGTGCAAAACACCAAAAACATGCCTACCTGTGCCTTCATCAGGTCCTGCGAAATAAACACTCAAATCACTTGCAGCCAGCAATCATATAAATTATAGCTGACTAGACAATGGCAGTTGCTTGACAGAGAGGGCACAGAGGGGCAGCAGAAATATCCAAGCAGAAGCAGCAACCATACAGCCCAGAGCCAGTGCCAGTGCAACAGCTGATGAACCATGCCCTTATTGCACCACTTAGTACTCTTCGCTACAAGTAGTTCCATCAAAGTTGATGGGACTACCCACAGAGCAAGGTACTAGCCACTGAGCACCACAGTCTTGTCCCATGTTGCGTAGGGCACATTTATATATACGAGAGAGCTGTGCCAAGGGTAGGATACAGTAACAGACTGCTGAAGCAAGCAGTAGCATTAAACCTGCCTCTAACCCCACACCAATCATGCGTGGGTCCAGGACACATTTTTTTCTGTTAGAGTCTTATTCCTCTTTCACACTATTCTCTCTCCACTCCAAGACAGGTTTCTTGAGAGTCTGGGATAAAATTCTGATGAGATCTCTACTCGAGTATGATCTTTTACAGATCAGAAGTGAGCTGTAACAAAATATGCTCTGTGTTTGGCTTTCTAAAGGAAAGTCAATTAAGGTTAGTGTTCCAGAAAGGTATTTCCTCTGCAGCCATTAAAATTAAAATGGCAATGCATTAAACACATGGGAAGTCACAATGAAGCTTCCTGTAAGTTCTTATGAGAAAGTCTATAACATGTCAAATAATTCAACACTAACCTCCACATGGGATTGAAAACTAACATTAGCTTCTAAAACAGCCAAGCCCAATGAGAGGCTTAGAAAGCAGCAGCAAAACCTAATTAATAGGCTTTTGAGGGAGAACCCAGAAAACTCATATGTGTTATGACCAGCTGCACTCCCCAGCTTGTTGATGCTGCCCTCTCCCACCAGTTTAAGAAGAGGGCAGTGATTGAGATCTCCTTGGTGTAATGAAGTGCTGCCACAAGAAAACCCCACACGTTAGCCAGGGACATATCCTGCCTTTGTATTAAGTGCCTCCCGGCTGTCCCTACCGGCACCCACCAAGACGTGAAGGCTCTCAGTAAGCTGGAGGGTGAGAGGAAAGGTCCTCTGGGCTGGCCAGCTGTGGCATGTGATGGTTTCTACTTAAAAAGTCTAGGAAAGTCACAGAAAGATTTCTCACCTTGTAAGCAGCCTGATGGACATCATGGTGACATCCCCATGTCATCACAGAGAAGACTATGAAGGCAGTGCATGCATCCATAGCCAGCACTGAGGCAAGCAAGAAAGCTGGACTCTGGGAAATGCACTAACGGCAAATATACATCTCAGTTCACACAGTATCATAGTACACAGTATGTAGGAGTTGGAAGAGACCTTGAAAGATCATCTAGTCCAACCCCCCTGCCTGAGCAGGATTACCTAGATTAAACCACACAGGAACACATCCAGATTGGTCTTCTACAGAGAAAGAGACTCCACAACCTCTCTGGGCAGCCTGTTCCAGTGATCTGTCACCCTCACAGTGAAAAAGTTCTTTCTTATATTCACATGGAACCCTCCCTATGGGGTTACTTTCTGCATTTGTCACAATATCTCTCCAATGGACTGAACTACTAAGCAGCTCTGTCCACAGACCAAGAATGCAGAGACCCATCCAGACACAAGGGTAGCACCAGATCCCTTTGTTTAAAGCCACAGCCAGGACCAGAACCTGCTCGCTCTATCATTTGTTTTCTCTCCAGCTTCCTCTTGTCATACACCTGTGGCCAGTTAAACTACTTAGATCCCTTCCCCCTCCCTCTTCCTCCCAGCATCTGGGGATTTGGACCATAACAGCATCAAATAAATCTTGCCTCTGACTCCACGGCAGATGGCTGGATGTTGCCTGCACCTCCTGCTTCCCTTCTCCCAGACGCAGCTGCTCTCAGGCACAAACCTGCTGCCATGGCCCCAGGGCTGCAGATGAGCCCATGCGGTGGCAGAAGCCCCTGCATGGACCAGGCTCTCCTCACACCACATCTGCCGAGGAGCCACGGGAACCAGCCACATAAAGAGCTGAGGACTTGGAGGGTGGTTTTCCATCCCTCACAAGGAAGCGCTGCAAGCTTCACGCCTGCTCACAGGCCAACCAGGATGCACCTCTCACCCTTTGGCACCTGCTGAGGAGTTACAGGCTGGTAAGAGTCCCTGCTCTCCCCAGTTCTCCTAAACCTTCAGTGGTTTCTCTTGAGCAACAGTTCAGAGTTGTTCAATAAAACAAGGACCTCAAATCTTGTAGAAAGATGAGGGGACACCAATGGGGCTCTGGAAGAAGAGCTTGAAGATGCAGCTTCAGCCAAGCCTGAAGACTTCAGAGCCAAATATGTATTGAGGCCCTTACTTGTCCAACAGGTAAAGTGCTTCAAGAACATGGATGCCTCTCAAAATTGAACTTCAGTAATCAAGGAAGATAGATTAGAAAGATAGACAGATAGAGCAGGAGCTACTATTAAAAAAATAATCCCATTAGCAGTGCAGAGATCGTCTTTTGGCAACCAAGCAACCGAATCAGCCAATCCACAAGCAAAGCAACCTGTCTGCCTGGGTACTGCCAGCCTGTGCTGCCTGTGGCAGCACGACCCGAGCATCACAGAGAACTGAGGGAAGCCCACCAATACAAAGGTCTCCCACCAGCTTAGCAACCAGCTCTGGTTGGAGAAGGAGCAGGGAAAGAAAGTGAGAAAGAGATAAAAAAACCCTAACCAAACAAATAGTTTAGGAAAAATAGGCTAAAGAAATGATACAACACAACTTGGTCTTAAGTGTAATGTCATTTTTCCCCTTTCTCCATCTACACCATAAGCAGACACTGTCAAATGAAAATGAAACTGCCAGCCAGCATCTCGAGGCCTCTCTGTCAGTTGTCATCACAGGATTGTTTGCACCAGAGGCAGAATAAGGGACTCACATGGCAGACATGCACTTTGACCTCCCTTTGGGCTAAGCAGGAACTGAAGAACAAAGCCCAAAAGGCACACTCAAAATACAAATAATATGTGGCAAATGCCACATTTATCATTATCAAAGATTTTATTTTCTGCTGTGATTCTTGAAGAAGCACAGAAACAACACTAAAAAAGCTCTTTTATTTCTGCTCTGACTGTCCTATGTGTTCACACAGAATTTGTACCGTGGGGCTTATTGGATTGGGTTGCCCAAAACAAAGCCAATATTTAGTCATCCTAAGGGTCTACAGGACAGATGCAGTGCTAAGGGGAAAGGAAAAAAGAAAAACCAGAAGGAAAACAAAAATAAATTAACTTTCCACTATAGCTGAATGTTTTTCCTCAGCAGTTACAATATGCACCAGGAGTCACGATGTTGAGAGGTTATCCTCTACTTTTCATCAATGATGCTGTCTGAAAGGAGCAAGCTGCTTTGCTACTCTGCAGTTCCACTGATTCACTGCAACAAGACAGTAAATGCTACTTCTCAAGATCAGAATATGTTAACATCTTCTGAAATCCCTAGGGCCATTTAGATGGAAAAAAAAAAAGGTGCAGAGATTCAGAGCTTCGGACAATTTCTTTAGGTGCCACTAGCCAGATTTACAGAAGAACCGTATTAAACTGTATAATGGAGTTTCTCAATAATCTGGTCCCTATTTTTTTTTTTTTTTTTGCCATGTACATCAAATCTGAGCATTTGGAAAAGAGAACAAGAGAACCTGAAATAAATCCTGGTGCTGAAATCCTGAAATAAAGAACAAATGCCCAAACTCTTCTTAAAGAAAAAAAAGTTTCCTTCATATGTCACATTTCCATACTTGCTACTTGGGAAATGTTCCTTAGATGAACTCTATGCAATCTCTGTCAATCATTCACAAGAAGAGATATGAGTATCTTGAATCATCTTTCTGGAAGTTGAAAACAGTCTGTCTCATGTTTCTGAACAACATTTTAAACTAAATTTACAAGAACTGTCTCAGAAACAAGTAACATCTCACACTAATGTAGGTTTAACAAATTCAGAGTCAACAAAAACTTCTTTATATAATTTTTTGTGGGCTGAAGGTTGTTAAGGACTTTCTAAAAACTTTTGGAAAAGAAATGAGGTTTTAATGCAAGAAAGCTCAAAAAACTTAAGCCAGCAAACCTTGTGAGGACGACTTTAATGTTTAATAAACTGTGCACTTAGAAAAGTATCAATAAGTCAATGACACAGTGTGAACCTCAAATAAATCAGCTATCGATTTCAAGACAATTCAATTTAGGCAAAGCAAACAAACAAAAAAACCCACCCTATTGCAACTGAAAGTCATCTATCTTTATTCCTCAGACATCTTGACTTTTGAAGGTCATACATGTGTGGGGGAAAAAATGCTGTTCAAGCTACAAAGAAGCCGGAGAACAGTTTAAGACACTTCAGTCTAAATACCAGAGTCCTGCCAGGCAAAGTGTCATCTTTGCAAAATACTGTCACAATTTCAGACCAACTTTTGTTTCAGTTCCTGATCAGAGCACATCATACTTCACAATTTGAATCCAGCCTCCTTGCAATGCGTCACTCCAGTTGTTTTGATGAAACAGAGAAGTCTGAATCTGCTATCTTGACTGGCCAAAGAGAACACAGACAGCACCTGTGTTATTCACTCCTGTTGAACACGCTCTCAATTCTTCAGTAAAACATGTAGGGAATGTCTTGCCTCACTAAACACCTCCCCAGACAGATGCAGGGAGGTTTTCCCTCAGGCTGCCCATGCTCAGATAGAGAACTACCCTAAAAATTTCACAAGTGGCCACGGAAAACAAAATTCAGGATAAAATGCTCTGACCAGCAAAAATCTGCCCACATCATTACACCTTCCCTGAGATACAAGCTGCCAAGTGTAAAGCTGGGAAACCAGATGTGGCTGCATCTTCCCTGAGCCCCAGACAGACCCACCCGACTGTAACCTGTGATGTGACCCATGGCCATAGGCAATAGCATCAAGTAATTTAAAATTAAGTTTAGCAATGCCCTTCCAGGGCAGCTAGGAAAAACATGAATTAGAGCAATGGAAAGCAAGAAAAAAGTTTCAAAAATTATGTTTAAATCCATCATCACACACACCCCGCAACCAGTGATGTACACAGAGCCTGGAGCACAGACCTACCGAACTGCTACCAACATGCCAGGTGTCAGCCAACATGACTTTCACATATAAGCACATGCACACTTATACTTCCAGTAGAAGAAGTTTCTATCATTCACCATTGCCTCAATGTAAGTACTAAATAAAAAAAAAAAAAAAATAATTCAACAAGCTGTAAGCAGGGAGAGTTAATATATGCAGATCTGATTGCAGAGTCATAGCAAGCAGGAATAGCAGAGGATTTTACTGCAAAGGAACTGAACTCCTAGCACCTTCATATGAAAATTATTCATCTACTCTAACTCAAAAGCTAAACTATTTTAACTGAATTTAACTGGGCTGTGACATTGCAGTGGCTCACGTCAGCTGCCCACCCCAGCACCTTGGCTCACCACCTGGACTACAGGTCTGGTACCTGCAACCGGCCGCTGTGATACATAGCCTTCCCCAGACAGAGGGTGGTCACGTGTGTACATGTGCCTTTACCAGGGCATTTACGTCAGAGGGTAACGTATAAACATTGCAGCAGCTCTTACAATGAGACAGCTGTGGCATGGTTTGGAAAGCTTCGTATAACGGACAAAAACATACGTGAAAAGTGAATTAAAAATCAGGAGAGAAAAACTGAAAGAGGATATAGGACAGTATTATTCATTCAGCTTGACACAAAATTCAACTTCACTGGCCCATTCATTGGTCTTCATTAGAGACCCCTGTGCAAATGCACAGTAAGACACTCGTGAGTCAGATCATTTATTTACACACATTACATGTGAATCTGAGCATGGAGGAAGGCAAAGATGGGAGTGCAATGTGAGACTGTGAAACAAGCGGAGGCAGGCCTTTAGTTAAACACAGTGAGGGGCCAGTGTATGAGTTTCTATGAGAAGATTTTTGTCCCTCAACTAAAACAAGCAAGTAAAGAGAAGAACTGACACTTCAGAGCATCAGAGATGGAAAAAAAACCAAGCAAAAATATCAAACATCGACAGGTAATGTAGAAAAGAAATCCACTTATGCTGGTATACTTAGTAAGAGAAAAAAACCACAGTGGAAATACCCCGAGAGATGTGGCTGGAGGGATGCAGGACCAGAAATGAATCAAGGGAGACATACTTGCTGCCTAACTCAGCACTGAACACCAACATAACCACGAGCAAACTACTTGGTTTCTGTGCCAGAACACCCTTTCCCTAGTCCTGACAGCTGAAACAATACACATTCTGACTCAGTTCTTGCCACGAAGCACCTGAGCGTGCATTTCCTAGGATACCAGGACTCCTGGAATAAAAATAATTTCCTATCAGTAAAAGGCAAATACATATTTAAACTGGTATCTATGGTCTGGCTCTCACTTTGCATTCCCGTTAGAAATACAGGAGTTATTTTTCCACCCAGGAAGAAAGAAAACATACAGTGAGTCACTAGGAAGGGGATGAGTCAGTCTGCATAAGATGCTCTTGCGTTGATAAATGACAAACCTCTCTGCAGTCTGAAGCCTGGAGTCTCCTCGCACCCGCCCAGCCCACAGCAATGGAGGCCAGATCATGCATCATGCTGCAGGGCTGTCAAAGCCATCACCTCCCACCATACCCTGGGGACTAGGACTGGCTTTCATCTCTGGGAGCCGATGCAGGGATAAGGACCACAAGTGAAACAATGCAAGGACCGAGCTGTGTCTGAAAGCAACACTGAATCTGAAATCTTGGTGGAAAAAACTCCAAATTTCTACTGGAACTACCAAAATACCTGGAGTACAGTTACCAAGTTACAAGCAAACATCTTGCTAGGTTCTAACCAAAAATGGGCAATGGGTCCAAGCTGGAGCATAAGAAGTTCCACATGAACGTATGGAAAAACTTCTTCACTGTGAGGGTGACGGAGCACTGGAACAGGCTGCCCAGAGCGGTTGTGGAGTCTCCTTCTCTGGAGGCATTCAAGACCAATCTGGATGTGTTCCTGTGTGATTTAATCCAGGTGATCCTGCTCAGGCAGGGGGGTTGGACTAGATGATCTTTCAAGGTCCCTTCCAATTCCTAACATTCTGTGAAACAGGTGGCACATATCACTACACCCTAACAAAGACCAGTAACAAATAACATGGAAAAACAATTAGATTGTCACTGTCTTATACATGAGATGTCTCTGTCCTAAACAGAGCAATTCTCTCTGCCTGAACTCTCTGGCTTACGTTCTTAAAGTTATTTTCACTTTGTTAAAGTATCACAGAATGACTAGGTTGGAAAAGACCTTTGAGATGGAGTCCAAACATATGTGTCCTCTCCTAAACCATATCCCAAAACATCTCATCTACCTGTCTGTTAAATACATCCAGGGATGGTGACTCAAGCACATCCCTGGGCAGCGTGTACCACAGCCCAACAACTCTTCTGGTGAAGAATTTCTTCCTAACACCCAATCTGAACTTGCCCTGGCCCAGTTCAAGGCTGTTTCCCCTTGTCCTATCGCCTGTCACTTGGATGAAGTGATCATCACCCACCTCTCTACAAGCTCCTGTCAGGTAATTATAGGTAGTACTTCAAAGCTATGTGTTTCCATGATCAAAAGTAACCCGTGATGCTTTAAAAGAGAAAGATGCGTAATAGTACCGTGCTTAAAACACACACGGCTTAAGTTACCTGTAAAAAAATTGGAGAGATGAACAGCAACAAGGAAAAAAAAAAAAACCAAAGCTTGTTGTGTGTATGTGTACTTATCTACCATTTCACATAGTATTTCATGTCTGACCTTTTTCAAGTTCTATCATGCTAACCAGGCCTAATTTTGGCACCACAGTGACAAGAAGTAATCTTCTGTGACATCTACATACTGATACTGAAAAAAGTGAACTGCCACTTACTCAAAAGCACAGGTTTACATCCCACTATATAATCCATGATCAGAAAGATAGCAGCCAGGCCAAGATAAGGCACAGACACATGTTCAAAAGATGATTATCTGCTTGCAGAAACCTCAGCCATGAGGCAAAGAAGCACTGTCCAGTGGCCTCCAGGCAGACAGAAGTGGTGGTCCTTCCTCCAAATTGCTTTCTCAGAAGTAGGATCTATCAAAGAGCACCTTATGAGGAGTGGCTGAGGGAGCTGAGGTTGTTTAGTCTGGAAAAGAGGAGGCTGAGGGGAGACCTTATCACTACCTACAATTACCTGAAAGGAGTTTGTAGAGAGGTGGATGATGGTCTCTTCTGCCAAGTGACATGTGATAGGACAAGGGGAAATGGCCACAGGCTGCACCAGGGCAGGTTCAGATCAGATGTTAGGAAAAAGTTCTTCACTGAAAGAGTTGCTGGGATGTGGAACAGGCTGCCCAGGGAGGTGGTTGAGTCACCATCCCTGGATGTATTTAACAGATGGGTAGATGAGGTGCACAGGGACATGGTTTAGGAGAGGACAGGTTTGTCTGGATTCAATGATCTTAATGATCTTTTCCAACCTAGTCATTCTGTGATTCTGTAGCATCTTCTTTTAGATGTTGCTTTAAAGAGGGGGAAAAATACTGAGTTAAACTGACTTGCTTAGTCTTTCCCAGCTTCTGAAGAAGAGTGGTTAATGCTACAGCTTGTTTTACCTCATTCAACTCAATGACCAATTTTAAGAGTATAATGCTTTTATACAGTAGCTAATGTCTCATGGGCACATCCTAGCGGAAGAACAATGTGCTGTTATTATAGCTACAGCCCTTGGATCAGGCTGCTGGACAAGAATTCTGACCAACTTTAATTGGAACAGGCTGCAAGAAAAGACTCAGCACAGCATCTGAATGCTCAACCATATCCAGTAGCTTGTACTGGTTTTAGCCACAGATGCAGCCAAGGGCTCATTTAACTAGCATTATTAGGGAATGGCAGCAGTTCATTACCACAGAAAAGATTTAGGAATAAAACCTGCTCTCAGAATCCAAGATCTTTGAGATTTTTCCACATTTTCAGGATGTGTCTTAGTCTATGCCTCTGGAGGATCCCCAAAAGGATCTGTGATTTGGCCAAAGAAAGTCATTAGCAACATCGTCACACACTTGTACCATTATCTCCGGGTATTTCAGAATTTGCAAATGAGTAAAACAAGTAAAGTTCTCAAAAACATTACAGCAATGTGTGAAAGACCCTAAGAATGGAGTAGGTATCACTTATTTATGCATTGTATATTTTACAGCATACATATCTAAGATATCCAGCCCTTGGGTGTTCAACTGAACTATCTCATTGGGGTTTTTTTTCTTCAGGCACACAGACTGTGAAACAATAAAGATCCAAAATTCAGTGTTAACTTTCAAGGCATAACCCATATATTTGCCAGGTGGAATAAAGTGATCATGAAACTCAGGGGGCTTGGGTGTTTTCTTCTCAAAAGCATGGCTCACAGGTTAGTTACTCTAGAGAGTCACACTAAGGACAGGTCTGCTACTGCAGATAGCCATATCTATCTTCACTGGCTTTGGCAGTGCAGGTAAGGTACTAAAAAAAGTGCCAAACTTAAATGTTTTCTTTTCCTTTACGTTTTGTTTTGTTCCTTCTTTGCAAAAGCCTTTCTGTTGGTTCTAAGTTTATTCATACCCGAAGTAGACATATATGTCTACCTTTTTTACCTCTAATCAGTCTCCCTCATCTGCGCCATTCTTATCAGCGTGCTTGTAAGCAGCAGTCACCTCACCAGAGTGAAGCACTTTGAGCTAACACTGAAGGAAAGACCTGGGCACTTCATAGCAAGCAGCTGGGTGCTTTTCAAAGACAGACTCAAGTGGAAGCAGCTATCATCATTCTTATCATGATGCTCTAAGCTTGGGGGCCCATAAAGCAGTCTTACTACAGCTGCTTTACCTAGTGCTTTTGACCCCAAGAAAGATGGTGCAGAAGGTTCTTCTTGAAGCCAGATGTCAAGCTCTGCAAACCACCCTCCCTTTCCACAGCAAGGAAACCCCAACATTTTATGGCATAAATATACAGCGTGTGATATTTTGGGACTCCCCTCCTAAATGAGATGCAGTCTCAGTGCAAAAAATACATGCAAGATTGAAGAACCCACTTTGAGCCATGGTTTAGTACTTGATTCTGCAAACAGTTCCCTGCCATAAGCTGAAAACTGGAAACAAAGTAACCTCCCACCCCATTGATTACACTCAGCAACTTGCAGGTAGTGACTCAAATTCCTTCTTTGTTTTCTACCACCTTCCTTTGTTTTCTTCAGTGGAATGGATGAGTTGGGAATTGTTAAGGCAGTAATTAATAACTATCACAATTATTGTGGGGGATTAGAATCAAAATCTCTAGCATACTGCTTATCAGGACATTGATTTGTTATCCATTTATGACAAGACGCGGCAGATCTTTAGGAATGAACCATTGTTTGACACAGGTCTGTTAACCATTGCTTCAAGCTTTGATTCACTTTAATGGTGTATGCTTCACACTGAAATTAGACCTTAATTATTATTGGTGCTTTATTGCCCCTCAGGTTTCTACAGTGAATCCTGCTGAAAAGCATCATGTGCTTCATTACAGATTGCAAAACCTACCACAGGCAGGTTTTAGGGTGAGTTTTTATAACTCTTCAGTGCTCTCAGGGTCCATACCTGATCGACATACCTTTGAACTCACCTTGCTTTTCCACCTACACACCTTTATATCAGTGACTTAATTTGCTCAAGCTCATACAGCCAAAGGTGGGGTCTTTCACCACACACGTCTCCAAACTTTCCTTGGTCAATCAGCTTCCACCACGTGGCTTTTCCCTGTGATAGAAGGCTCCACATCTGCATCCAACATCTGTCACTGCTGGTCTAAGCAGAATTACAGCATGTACCTTCAGCAGGCTGTTTCCCAGTCTTTGCCCCATGAAGCCTTTCTTTATTTACTCCCAGCAAGTGCTGTGGCCAGTATAAATTTATCAATCTGTAGAATACTTCAGCACCTCTTTCAGCAACAACGTTGGGGATATTACTAGTGTGTTTTCCTTCTCGTCTCCTCCCACACGATTTACTTTGTGCTTCATTCAGATTTTCTACCACCACTTTTTCTGGGCACTTTTCAAGGAGGCCCTGTTTAGTTTGGCTCATTTCCCTTCTTTCACCCCATATCCACACAGCCATTGCTTATCTGTACTAAGATCTGCATATCTGAAAACTATTTACTGCAACCATAATTCCCACAACACTGGCTTAACAAAGGATGCCGGCAGCCTCTTCTGCTTGCCACACAAACCCAATACAGCAGCATTTGAAATCTACTCTTTGTTTCAGCAGTAAATTACTACCCTAACAAAACATATATTGGCCTTTTACTGTTGGTTTCCCCAGTACCTTTCAGGATTTCAGTTTTCATTAAATTTTTATCTTCAGTATTTTCACTTGTCTACAAAAGGATTTAAAAAAAAATGGGCAAAGTGTATTTGAGACATGGTCTGAATTTCTGGAAGCAGACAGTCCGGTTCTTGCTTCCCTGTGTGGGCAAATGGCTTTCTGGAAGCTTTTGTTTACAAGTATCACTCCCACATATGTGGCTGAAAAGTATTATGCTGCCCATCACCTTCCACACCTTACTCTGAGGGTCACAGCTGAGATTTAGTGCCTAGTGATGGGTAACAGGCGCAAAATGGGCTAGTTTTGGGAATAATAACGGTCTACACAAAGTCATACTGACCTGGTGATCCACCCTAGAACAACTGTATTTGAAAAGTAGAATAACAGTAGTGGTTCCAACAGTAGTAGATGGAGTTTTCTCCATCTCTACTTTATTTTGTGTGTGGAAAACATAAAGGTACTCCCTCTGCATGATAACCAACCCACTTCTCCAAATAAGTAGTATGAAATAGATATTTATATCACTTTATCAGGTTCTAGCCATTAACATTTAACTTCCCCAAGAATTACTCTTGTTTTTTCTTTACCACCTGCAGAAAGTTTTTTACAGTTACATCTTACTGTTCTAGAAATCCAGCTTACTAAGCTTTTCTTTAAAAGATAAATTTCTAGCATCCTGGTACCCATCTGGAATCACCAGTTCTACTGAGGGAGAGTCAACTGCTTTGGCTTTATGTCTGGGAACATGGTGACACTTCTAAGCAAGAAGAGCCATACGACATCTGCCACAAGGTGACCATGGCCAAAGACCTATTAAACTTAAGGTTCAAGACACAACAATTCTTCAGAGTAAAAAAGCTTCATACAGAGGACCTCTGCCTTCAAAATTCCCATCTCCCATTCATCATAAACACTTACATCCATGACACTATTAAAAATCCATATAGGAAAAAACATTCATGGAAAACTTAAGTTCCTTGCTTCAGTACCACACTGCTCCTGCTGCATGGAAGAAAGGACAAAGCATGCCAACACCAGTGAATTTCAGGTTTTTCCATATGCAGTCCTTGAAGTCTTCCAGTGAGTGTGCAGCCCCTTAAGAAGCTTCAGATTTAGTCCAGCAGCACATACAAACTTACTTTACATTGCTTTGGAGGCTCTTTGGAAGTTGCCTAGAGCTTTAGGGAACTGTGAACGCAATGCTGGAAACCACTGTGCATGAAGAGCTATTACCAGGCGCTGCTGTAGATCCCACATGGTGTTGATACATCTGTCAATTGAACTCACATATTGCCAAACTACATTAAAACAACAACAACAAAAATGACACAATAGAAACTTGAGGGATAAAAAGGATGACTTACAACTTGTTGCTGTGATCACATACCCAGGGAGAGGGACAGGGAAAGAACAGAAGAAATTCCTAAATACAACAGGCACAATACAAATTAAGTTTCCAGCTCGTGACATCTGAATATAGGGTGACAGAGCACTAGAACAGGCTGCCCAGGGAGGTTGTGGAGTCTCCTTCTCTGGAAACACCCAAGACTAATCTGGACGTGTTCCTGTGTGATCTAATCTAGGTGATCCTAAATGATCTTTCGAGGTCCCTTCCAACCCCTAACATTCTGCAATTCTGTGACATCAGTACTAACCTATATTCAAGTAACCTCCTTGCTGTGGTTTTACAGGGCAAGGTTCCTTGGGGGAACCTTCCAAGGGCGGGGGGGTGTGCTACAGGGGTGGCTTCTGCAAGAAGCGGCTAGAAACTTTCCCTGGGCCTGATAGTAAATAACAGCTAGGCTCAAGGCCAGATTCACCACTGACAAGGCCAAGCCAATCAGCAAGAGTCATAGCACCTCTGGGAATCACATTTAAGAGGAGGAAAAAAAATGCAAGCAGATGCTTTTTGCCACCGAAGAATGAGGTGTAAGAAACCCATGAGACACCAAGGTCAGTGAAGAAGATGGGGGACTAGGCTCTTCAAGCACTGGAGAGAGATTCTCCTGCATCCTGTGGAAAAGACCATAGTAGAGCAGGTTGTCCCCCTGCAGCCCATGGAAGATGATGGGTTGATGGCTGCAGCCAGCGGAGAGGCCCCCACAATGAAGCGGGTGGAGACATGGCAGACACTGTGACTCACACTGGAGCAGCCTGAGCCTGAGAGACTGCAGCCCATAGAAGTGACCCACACTGGAGCAGTTAGTGAAGTGCTGAAGCAGTGCGGGAAAGGACTCACGTTGGAGATGTTTGTGGAGGACTGTCTCCCATGGTAGGCCCCCATGCTGGAGCAGAGGAAGAGTGTGATGAATGCCTCCCCCCAGCCCACTAAGAAGGAAAACAACTTGTGAGGAACTGACTAAAACACCATTCCCCATCTCCCCATGTCACCTGTGGTGGAGGAAGGGAGAGAAATCGTTAATAAAGTCAAGTCTGCAAAGAAGGGAGAGGTGGGGGAAGGTATTTTAAGATTTGGGTTTACTTCTCATTATCCTAGTCTGGTTTCTGTGTGTGCACGCAGTGTAGTGGAATGAATTAGATGTTTGGGGTTTTTTTCTTTTTAGACTATATTGAGTCTGTTTTTCCCGTGACACTAATTGCAGAATGATCTCTCCCTGTCCTTATCTTGACTCCAAAGCCTCTGAATACGTATTTTTCTCTCCTGCCCAGATGAAAAGCGGAGTGATAGAATGACTTTGGTGGGTGTCTGGACTCCAGTCAGGGTTAAATCACCACACTCCTAAATTTCATTTTAAGTACTAGACGTAGCAGGAAAAGCATGGCATGTTGAACCAATATGTTTAAAAAGGGACCACCCTCATTTGCCAACCAATACTTCATACTCATTGTCACAAATTAGCATTAATGCCCTGCATCCCCTCAGCCAACATAAAGCACATGCTGAACCTATTTTAGTGTTGTTCACTTAGATTGGATACAGAAGTTACATGCACAATACACCAATAAAATTAACATGGATTACATTCCAGTTCTTCACCTCAACATCATTCAGGGTCATCTCTTTTACATCAACTCAGAGGAGGTTTCAGGTTTCCTGCTAACAAAACAAGCCAAAAATACACCACAGCACTGCACATAATCACAAAACGTACCAATACAAGCAAATGCTTCCAGCATGAGGAGCTTACCCAGTAATCCTGAGAACATTCAGTATTTCTAAACTAGAATTTTTACAATCTTCTGGGCCTGCAGGAAGGTGGGAGAGGGACTGTTCACCAGTGAGTGTAGGGATAGGACAAGAGGTAATGGCTTCAAGCTCAAAGAGGGTAGGTTTAGATTAGATGTTAGGAAGAAATCCTTTACTATGAGGATGGTGAGGTACTGGCATAGGTTGTCCAGAGACGCTGTGGAAGCCCTATCCCTGCAAGTGTTCAAGGCCAGGTTGGATGGGGCTTTGGGAAAGTTAGTCTAGTGAAGGCACCCCTGTGGAGGACATCGTTAAAGAATGGTTATGTGACCGAGGATGTGAACAGCCGGACATGTTACGGTTGATGCCAATTACAGATGGAAAAGTACAGAAGAACAAGATGAGGCCTAAGTGGTAAACAGGGAACAAAGAAAAAAAGAATACCATGAGAAAGAGAGCATCATGAGATATGCGAAGGCCCTGTTTTCAGTTCGGTTCCCAAAACATTCTTGTTCCCATGTTGTTTTTAAGAAGCTAGCTGAATTCTCTCAAAACATTCTTGTTTGGTTCTCATACTCTTAGCTCCTATCTAGAACCCCTGATCAGTAAACTTAAAACATGTTTTTCTGCTAAGTACTAACCAATCAATACTTGCAAAAACAAGTTGTTATCCAATCATGTGCTGACACTCAAATTGCTGTAATGTAACTAAAAAGTATAAAATCACATGAAGTTCCTGCAAGTAGTTGAGACAATAAAAGGTAGTCACTACCTTCGGTCTCCCAGCGTCTTCTTTCCGACACACCCCTGCCCATTGCAGGGGAGAGTTGGCACTAGATGATCTCGGAGGTCCCTTCCAACCCCAAGCACTCTATGATTCTACCATCAGTCAGTGATGATGAGGCCCAGGCACCAAAACAAATGTTACCCTACTGATTCAAACCAAACTTCTTTCCTGTCTGCAACAGAACATGCAAGGAGGCATCTCACACCTAACTGCTTGGCTTACACAGAGTCCTGAAATCAAGTTTGCATCCTTTCTTCAGAAATTGGGTTTCAATTAGGCCCCACTTTACTTGCAAGTTTTCCATTCTAATATAACTACAGCTATACCCAGCAAGACAACATATAAGCAGCAAAGGATGCAGATAAGTGGGTGGGTCAAGAAGCACTCAGCATGGACCAGAATGATCCACTGGGTGATCCTTAGGATTCACATAGCTAGATAAATAAATAGGTGTGTCTGGGGAGGAGGACTGGTTGTCAGCAGAGAAGGGCAGATTTTGTATTAAGTAATACTTATGAGTTGGATTTTGTTAGAGGTCCAAGAACTTATTAGCATTTTGTAAATATTTTATATATGCAACTCTGATTTCTCAGATGATGGGCCACATTCCAATCTCTGCATCTCAATTGTGGACTCTGAAAAGTATAATCAAACCAGGCAAATGAGAATAAACAGAGAAGCAAAAGGCAGAGCCTAGAGCTGAGCTGCCAAAACCTTTGAACTTTCCCATGGAGAACTGGCAATTTCAGATGCTGTAGGTCAGCCAACTGATAATGATACTATAAAGCCAGGCTAATGCTATAAAAAAAAAAAAAAGGTTGTTGCAGTTCAGTGGAAAAGCCATGGTGGGGGGAGGGGAATTTTAATTTGTTCTTAAATAGTTCATCAGAACTTAAAAAAAAAAATAAGTTTTCTTCTTTCTCATTTTGCTGATTTTTTTTCTAACAGAAAGTAGATATGAAAGCAAGAAACTAAAACTGTTGTTGAAGACAAGTGACTAAAGGCATCGGAGGGAAATGGCATAACCACCGGGATATAAAGTCACTTTGGCTGTCCCTCTTGGCCAAGTAGGATGGCTTTGCAAAAATGGAGAGGATGCCAACCCTGAGCAACCCCACAGCTTGGGGCTACAGACTCCCTTCAGAAAGACATGGAGTCAAGTTTAATTCCTTTACCTAATTGGCAGCCACCTGAAGAACACCGATTCCTCATCTCAACTGGGTAAAACCAGACAGGACTTGGTTTCAATTTCCTCAAGTAAGCAAACTAGTGTGGGAGGTGTCAGAAAGCACAGAGTTTGCCAACCTAACCCATGGAGAAGGGAGAAAGATGTTTCCAAAACCCGCTCTATGTATCTTGTTCTGGTATTTTTATATATTCAGTTAAATCTACTAACAAAATTCAGAAATATTTTAGAGGGACCCCAAAGCTGCCTTTGACAGTGCAACTTTTCACCCTTCAAAGACATTTTACCCACACCTACTCCTGCAGTAAAACCACTGGTGGGGTACTGAGCAGTAGCCGACTTACATAAAGCAAAGCCAGAGAGAGTGATGGGCATACAAATAAGGTTTCAAGTAAAAGGACAAAGACCAGAAAAGCAATATATGCTTTGAAAATCAATCTAGTTTACAGCAGGAGATAGGAAAAATGAAAGATTCAGGAAGGGATAGGTCACTAAGAATGAAAAGTTGAATAAAGTCAGGAAAAGGCTGGTTGAAACACTTTTTAATGGAAGCTCTCTGAATACCAACAAAGGAAGCTGAATGGGAATGCTGCAGTGTTTTATATAAAGAAATAGCCTAGTGATTAAATAAAACAAAACACCAAAGGCAAACGATTTGACTCACTGTGAGTCACGCCCGACCAAGAATGTTTAATCTGAGTTCTGGGGCTACTTCAAAGCCACAAGAGACAGCTTTAAACAAAACCCTTTAAATTTTCCTAGAACCACCAAAAATAAAAAGAAAACCCTTTTCATTTCATCTGTGTCCACATAAAGCTTGCCCTGTAAGTTTCTGCTTGACAGCAGAACCTAAAGCAGCTCAGACTGTTGCAGATCCACTTGGCTTTCAGCACACTCCATGCCCAAGGGAGATGCAAAGGTGACCTAGAACCAGCACAGCTTCAGCACCGAGTCCACATCCAAAGTTTCTGTCCTTCATAAAAAATAGGAAATCTTGGATTTATGCAATTACATCATCTCATCCTTACAGAGAGCTTCCAAAACACAGGCATGGTGTCAGAATTTGGATCGCTAATGAAAAAAAAAAAATCTGAGTTCTTTGGATCCTGCCAAAAGAGGCACATCCGTTATTGCCAAATGTTTCATTCTTTGCAATTTCTAAACAGAAATGCCTCTTCACTGTACTGATCTTCAACTGGCTCTGTTACAGTCCACTCAAGACTGACTTACAGAAAAAGGAAAATAGAAGGAAGAAGCTTATTAAAAGCCAACAGTAAATCTGCTTCTTGTTGAAATTCATCAGCTGCAATGTAGTTGGGGTAGGGCCAGACTGACAGCTCAATGAAAGGTCCATCCAGCCACAACTGTGCTCTGTGTCAGTGACAACAACCTACCCACCTGTTCGCACCCATGTCTCCCAAGCAGATCCATTTCTGGGCTCCCCGGTACAAAAAAGACAGGGATCTCCTGGAGAGTCCAGCAGAGGCCACAAAGATGATTAAGAGCCTGGAGCATCTCTCCTACGAGGAAAGGCTGAGTGAGCTGGGGCTGTTCAGCCTTGAGAAGACTGAGAGGGAATCTCATCAATGTTTATAAATATCTGAAGTGTGGGAGACAAAGGGAGATGGCCAACCTCTTTACAGTGGCCTGCGGGGACCAGACAAGGGTCAGTGGTCACAAGCTGGGCCATAGGAGGTTCTGAACCAATGTGAGAAAACTTCTTCATGTTGAGGGTGACAGAGCACTGAAACAGGCTGACCAGAGAGGTTGTGGAGTCTTCTTCTCTGGGGACATTTAAAACCCATCTGGACAACTACCTGTGCGACCTGCTCTAGGGAACCTGCTTTGGCAGGGGGGTTGGACTCTATGATCTCTCAAGGTCCCTTCCAACCCCTACAATTCTGTGATTCTGTGATCACCACACCACACCGATCTACTGGCCCAAAGCATTAAACTCACTAACAATTACTTGGGACACCCATGCACACACCCCAAAAAAATGTTTTCTGACAAACAGCCTCATCAAACAAGCAAGTGCCAAGAGTATCCCTCCTAGCAGTGGAGCAGAGGCAGGTAGAGCCAGGGCAAAGCCAACTGTATGAAGGTTACACACAGTGGCTGATACACAGATAACTGATGGAAGAAGCAAAAAGAGTTCAAGCAAATGAACAAATTCTCACTTCACATATGCATTTAACTGTTTGAACCTGAATTATTTCCACAGCATTTCCCTATGCTCTCCACTGATGGTCCCATTCTGTTCATTCTCACCTCCCAACTGTTATGTTGTATGCCTGCACTGCAGTACCTGTAGTAAATCATACAGGCAAGGGAAGGATGATGATGTATGTTGAGTGTTTTTCCCCATATCCAAGGAGGACAGAAGACTCCTCTCTCTCTCCTTCAGCTCTGCCAATGGCTGAATTTTGAGAGCTGTGACTAAGGGTAGTATAAAGGTACAACTTAGTGTTACACACATCAGTAAGCATGCTTCTAAAAACCTTCTCTGCACTGGCTTTGCCTCACTGTCTTAGCCATAAGCTCATTAGCTCTACAGTAGCTGCGGTAGGAGCTAAAACTGGTTATATCCTACCAAATCTGTCATCCTCCCGAGGCCAACAATCCTGTCCAGCCTCCCTCCCTGAGGGAAGGCAGGATGTCCTTACTCAGACATGCTACAATTTCAAACAAGGTACAGCCACTGCCTTCAAAAACACATCTTTTAACTCCACAGCAATGTTTCTCTTTTGCTAGAGTTCTCTGTGCCACTTGCACTTTTTTTATTCCTCCTGAAATCTCTTCTCATAATGCTTACAAGTACACAAACAGCTTCACCTTCATCTTCAATGAGTCTTTTAAGCCTCAAAGACGGAAGATGTTCAGTACAATGGTGTATTTTGCACTTGAAGTTACAGTATGCAACAAAAACCCACTTTAAAACAAGACCCTTCAGTCTGACCCTCAAGCTTGAAACGAAGTGCTGTTTAGGCTTTGATCCTCAATCCCAACTCACAAGTCAGCTTTGGAACTGGATCTACAATGATCAAGGACCAATCTCTGAATCAATTTCAAACATGACCCAAACTGTCAGTCCTGCATTAAGATCTGCTCTGCAGAGATTAACACTGTATAAATTGACATAAATTCAAGTGCTTTTGCCTGAGAACTAACATTTTACTGCCAGATCACTTGACAAACTTCTTACTTTGACTCCAGTTAAGGTTTGGCTTCACTAGAGCTCCAAGTTCGAGACTAAGCTCTTTGATGCCATAAAATCTGTCTCTTCCAGACTAAGACAAATCATGAGAAATTTTTGGTACTACATGAGGATAAAACAAGAAGCATTTGTTTTTCATGTCAGTGATGTGTCTGCTTTCTCTTCTTGCCTCCCTTCAAGAAAAGAAAGCTGGCAACCCCAGTAGCCTTCAACTTCTAGCACTGTAACAGTCACCAAAGCCAAGCATGTATGTTACTGCTGTACTACAGCAACACAGTAAAGATCAGAATAAAAATGTTATACAAGTCTCACTTCTCAGTCTTGCTAGAAAAATCTTAAGAAGCTCTCCTACAGCTCTTAATTTTTACTGAACTTCCTGCAAGCAATTACTTTTGCTACCCAGACCTGTGCACGGGTGAAAGTGTCTTCCTGAAGATACTGTCTCTGAATAACATGTTTCAGTAAAAATAAGGGAAAAAGCAGTCAAGCACAGGGATGAAATTACAGACAAGAATAACTGATGGTAAAACACAGCAATATGAATCAAAAACTCATCGCATAAATGCAGTCTTTAGTGGTAGAAAGTGGCATCCTAAATTGCTCATAAGACAAGGTCAATGATTTCCTGTCATCATGGAATTGAGTGACACATACTGACAATTAGGAGAACTTGTCCTTTCAATCAGAGGTAAAGTGCTCTCACTTGTGCCAGTTACCTCCCATTTTAATTTGAGGTATTTGTTAGCACTGATAACCCAACCCTAAGTTATTGACTGACAGACAACACTGTAAAACAATATTCATTTGCAAATTAACTAGGACACCTGGCAAAAGGATAAAACTGTAAATTTATAATTATAATTTTACTTCTACGCTTATTATTCCAACACAGACCATGGAATCATCTTGCTAGTCAGGCTGACACTGCCTGGTTGAACCCATGTACTTTTCTTCTGGTCACCCTTTGTAATTACAACCCTCTCTCTCCAAAGGAACCTTCTGCACCACCAACAGTAAAGGAAGTCCCAGTGACCACCAGCTCCCCTCGTCCATACTCACAAAAATGCTTCCCTTGCCTTAACTTCAAGCTGCAGATGGGTCAGCACACTTCTTATGTGCATCTACAGGTTGCAGCTGTGTTATTTAATGAAAGCATTTAAGCTATTAAGTTCAGTAATCTCTTTTTAATTATACTTAATTTCTGACTCAAAAAACAGCCTGGTGACACATTTCTCAGTATTAATGCCCACTAATGGGAGTATTTGAAAATTCAACATTGTTAAAGCAAGATCTAAAAATCCAATTAGGCATGTGCTTTGATCAGGTTTTGCCTGCTTCACCACCAGTTCCAGCTCAAGACACATACCAACATTAACTATGAAGAATGGACCAGAATGGACCAGCATACTGGTATGGTCTGCATGCCAGCGCCACCACAGCCATAAACCTGGGCAAAAGAGGGCAGCAGGTTCATGGCAGAAGAGGATGCCATGACCTTCAACATCACTAGCTAACACTGTCAGGAACCACACATAGTCTGTACAGTCTGTCCTGTCCCTCTACAAACATGTGCCAGGCTATGTGCATTCATTTAGCAAACAGTAACTTGTTTTCCTTTGAATAAATATTCCTGGTGAAATAGATTCCCCTATCAAGGGCTCAATTGTCATCAAAGCAAGATTAGATAATCTACACATTCACATCCCATCAACCGTTTATCCTCTTATACCCATCCATTTAAACCCAAACCATAGGCTTAAATGTTGCAACAATGCTGCAAATCCCAGGATTACACCATCTGTTGCCCTGACCATCTGGAGGATACCTAACTTTACCAGGTCTGAATAAGGGGCTGCTCAGCAGGCACGGGGTATTCCTGACTATAACCGCTACGTGTTTCAACTTCATTTTGAAAGGAATTGTGCCTAAAACCACCCACCCACCCCAAAACATCATTACCTTTACCATCCCAAACTGGGAATATCTAAAAGCAATGACTAAACACAAGAAATTACATCTCTGAAAAACATGAAACCTTTTATGATCATCATGGTGGAACAACTGGCATAGCAAATTCTTCTCACTGCCTACTAATATCTGGGCCCCTCTGCTGCAGAAGGCCATCTGTGATGCTTGTCAGAAGAGCTTTTTTCAGAAGTTGGTAAGTCAGCATATCATACAAATGAACTAGCAACCATACTGTCAGGTCCGTGAAGGTACCAAGAGGCCTTAGTGTGTAACCCTGACCAACCTCTCTAGGAATCTTCAACCACACCCTCAATGCTTGAGCCTGCAGGTCTACTCAAGCTCAGGTCTGAGCACCCAGTCCTGACCTAAGTTATGTCACAGGTGGCCTTGTGCCCAGCCTTTTCTCCTGATGCCCAAACTTCCTGGTCTTCCTGGATGAACCCTGTCATCTGGGTGGACATATTCTCAACCTGTTACTTCACCCTACTTAGGACCATGGTCAGAGCCTGTCACGACCCTGCCTGGGTGCCTTGGGACTATACCCCATAGAGGGCACTCCCCACCCTGGCCTCATCCTCAACTCCTATCTTATCACCACTCATGGGGAATCCCACCCATTCCAGCTCCTCCCTGACACCTATATTCCCCCATGTTAATAGAAAAAACAATGAACAAATGCAAATTTACAGTAAAACAACTCACTAGAAGTTTGCAAGGAATACACTGTCTTTCTGAATAGGAAATAAATATCTTCTGGACCCAAACAACAAGAGAGGTAGAAAGCATACCAGACATTATTAATGATTTCTGCCTCTATTTTAAATCACATACCACAGTATGAGGCATTCCACCTGGGGTCTATTCAACCCCCTAACCTCCAAGTTTATTACTGTCTTTGGGTCAAAATCAGCAAAATATGGATGTGCAAGCTAGAAGAGAAGAGATGGTCTTAGTGACAGGAAGTCAACTCCCAGCTCTTTCAGCGACTTCTCGGATGGTTCCAGGAAGTTACTAGGAAATAGGTTAATGTTACTATTTTGTCCATTTTACTTCAACCTAGCTTCCCAACAAAGCAGATAACCCACAGGCACCACGATTAGTAGCACTGTCCAAGAACAGTGCTGGGGCACAGCTCACCCTCACACAGATACTGTAAGACCACAATGCTCGTAGCAGCAGCGCAGACCAACAGCCTACAAAGCAGGACACCTGCCTATCCTAGGAAGGAGGCCTAGCATAAGCTCATGGCATTGGTATAAAGCAGTATGAAACAGGCAGTGAAGAACACAAGCAGGAAGCCAAGAACAATATATACTTGGCTCACCTGTACCACAGGCAGGAGCGTACATATCCTTACGTCAGTACTAATGAACAACTGAGTGTTCTCTCCATCCATACCCTCACTCCCATGAAACCTTTATCAAGCACAGGCTCACATCCAAGTTTGAGTAAAATTGCAGAATTACCACCTTTTGTAGCCAGAAACTGTTTTCAGCAATAACTTTCTATTCTGTTGTGCTGGAGCTACCCCCGATCTCTGTTGAATCCAACAAGTTCACAGCAGCTCTGGTACATGTGCCTGATGTGCAGTGGCAGCACTTACAACCAACTTCTGCTCTTAAGGCCTATCCAGTGGTGTACTACAAAGGTAGAGTGTGTCACAGTGCTGCAGAAGAGCAAGGACAAAGATTAAAACAAAGCAAGAACCAACTAATCCCTCCTAATTGTCAGCTAGTTGCTATGGTCCACTTGAATGTGAACCCCAGTCTTTCTCCACCTTCTAGATGAAAGTCCTTAACAAGAAGTCCCAGCCTTGCTTTAGCCATGGATGCAGAAACACAAACACAGGGTTCTCAGATCATGTTCATTTACAGGATGACCCCTGATAAAAGGAGATACACTTGGGTCATAAGTGCTTAACTTGCAATTTTGACTTCTCAACCTTGTATTGTAGCAACAGATTATTGGCAGTCCCAGAAAACAAAGCTGCCTTCCTTTCTGGGGTCAACCTCTTCTCCTTAAGGATCATCTTGTACAGAGATGATGAAAACAGCAAGTAAAATAAAATCTGAGTCTTACTCCCTGAACCTGACAACATCATCTTTACTTGTTAAAAAATGGCAAACCTGGTTGCCAAAGGGCAACAGATGGAACTGAAAGTGCTACTACATAAATTAAACACATAAACACTAGCTGTCTGCTCAATAATCAACTCCTTTAATTTCCATGTATGTGGTATCTGACATGGCTGTAGCACTGTTTCTACATGCCTTCACTTGAGCAAGATGATGGGTGTATGTTTTTCCAGTTAGCTATACAACCATGTCATGCTCAAAACTGCCTCCAGCTAGTAAAGATGACAAATGTGACACAACCCTGCTATTTCCAGCAAGGCAGTTAAATGTGGAGGTAAAAAAAAAAAGACTCTATGTTTATTTTTAGGCTATAATTGAAGTTTTAAAGTAGCCCCTCTCCTGAACACCCAAACGCAGATGTAGCAAGCTGGCAATCTAGTACCAGCCACAACTTGTGGCAGGGCAACATTTTTCATAATTCAATGCAAAATTAAGTTCTGACAGATGAGCAAGCAGCAAACAAACCCTAGAATTTCAGAGGTAGGTACATTTTTGGCTACATTTGTTTAACTATGAGCAGGGACAGAGACTTACAGATCAGCAGGGGAGGGGAAAAAACAAGAATAGATATATTCCTAGATGCCTTGCAGTGCTGACAAAAGGTCTGTCTCTTCAAAATGCCTCACTAGATCTCACAGACTACAGCTATTAGTCCTAAACACCTGTGGGAAAGTTACGCATGTTCAGCTATATAGATGGAATTTTTTTTGTTTACATTTGAAAGACTACAGTAAAAAATACACCCTTTCAAACATACTAAGTGCCAGATACAAATAATCCGTTTTCCCACCTTGAAGAGCATTATGTGAAGCTTACTTCTGATGCCCCAGACCTCCACAGGAACTGATGCCACACTCACATCTGAGGCTGTTCCCAGCTGTAGCAAACACTTTCGTGAAAAGCTACAAAGATACATTTCAACAAACAAACACCAGCAGTGGCCCACAGCCGCCATAGAGAGAACACCGCGACCTAAAAGGGAAGGATCTGGGAGAGCATTGGCCAGCAGCTCTATCTCCTCACACTGACCACTGATGTTACTGTTATCTTTGTCCTTAAACCTGTAATAAAGCATGAAAGAGCAAAGTGATGGAAAAATAGTGTATTTTATAGAGGCAACATTTTCATTTACGGATGTTATTCACAGGTGTGTGAGTAAGAACCAGGATGGTTCATGTACATCTGTCTTTATGAACACTTAAGAGCTCTGCTGACATAGGAAGGCCACAGAAAGGGTATGGGTTTATTGTATATATTCTTTTCTCTCTCAATTTATTTAAGCTACACACACAATGCTGAAGCATTAAAAGCCATTAGAATTACTTCCCAAGAGCTAGTAAGGTTCTGTGATGTTTTTCCTTCAAGTATGCCTTCCAACTTCTGATTTGGAAAAAAAAAAAAAAAAAAAGAGGCACTTCAAGGAAAGAGGAAGATTCACACTCTGGAAGGAAAATCAGAATTAAGAACTGCTTGTACACTTGCTCTAGAATGCAACCAAGCAGAGCAGATCTGTAGTTTTGCATCAGGACTCAAATGACCTGGGGTACAGCTCATGGTCACATGGAGACAACACCTTGTGCAGGAGAGCTCAAAAGGAATTCTTAAAGCCCCATGTATCTGCAACATAAGTATTTTCCTGGCAGAAAAGCTAGGAAGGACACACAAGACCTGTTGAGGTAAAGTCTGATGACAAGAGATCCCCTTGCAGTTGAGCATGAAATAAACCCCTCTTTTGACATCCCATCCCAATGAATGAAGAAATAAGCAAAGTCTGAGTATACAAAGAAAGCTAAAACAGAGATAAAAACACCTGTGTAGATACTGGCAACAGGAAACAACCCGAGGTAGTCTGGACTTGCAAGAGTTATGGCCTGTTTCCCTTTGGTGCCCAACCACACTGGAGGGAACGAAACTAATTTCTAGTTGCACAAAGGGTCCTCAGAGTAACTTGTTACCACACTGGTTACCGCATTCTTGAGATAGACGAGGATGTTGGTCACTGACATTATGCTGATACATAGGCTTTGTGCATTACTAATCCTTCAGACAAAACAACCACACATATATTTCTATTTTGCTAACTGTCCTGACATCCTCTGAGCTCTATCTACTCTGAAAGGCTTTAAGAAAAGCATTTGGGAAAGAGGTGACAGAATGCAGAAAGACTAGCAAGAAACACTGACATGCTCTAGGGGAAAAACAAGCTGGATCAGGAGTGAAATACGCACGATTTTAGTAAACCATGTCTGCCTTATACTATCCACTTCCACTCATCTAGTAACTCAAAAGGAGTTTTATCTCAAAATATTTAACTGCACCAGAAGCCCAAATTATTTTTTTTCTTTAGTGCAATTACGCTTTTGCTGTCACAACAGAAATATTAACATCCTTTTCTGCATGGGACAGACAGGACCAAAAGACTTCAATCATACTGATGGCCTGTATGCTAATGGTTACATACAGCTTATCCATCAACGTCATTTCCACAGAAGGTAATGAAAACAGACAGCACCCCCTTCAACATTTCATGTATCTCTATGGGGAAAAAGCTATCATTCCCTTGAATGCAGAGGAGTACTCTGTGAAGGACAAAGTGAGAAAGCAGAAAAGCAAAGCTGTTATTCTATTGTATGCTGCTCTGTAGGAAGACACAGAGGGACAAATTCTTCTTTTCGTTACAATAGCTTTGATCCAGAATTGACATAACCAAGTCAATAGAGCTGACCCAGATTTACAGGGTAGAAACAGTTCAGAGCTCCACTCAGTCTGCAATCCTGTATTTCCATCACCATGGGGGATGTGTGCCCTTTACACAATTCAAAAAACTCTGCCTTGGCACAGTAGTCCTAACCCAGTGCTGACTAAAAATCAACTGAAAAGCAACCATTGACTCCTCCAGTCAATCATGCAGACCTCATGCAATCAATCCACCATCAAAGTCTAACTACTCATCAATGTACCCCTTTCAGAAAAATTCATTAAAACCTTATGGCTTACCCAAAACAAAATCCCAAAGCCAACAGCCGTATTCATCTTAGCTGAGCTTCCCTAAACTGGCCACAAAGGACAACCAAACCTGGTTGGGAAAGAGAAGAAGGCAGAAATCAGTAGGCATGGTCCACAGAATCACCAGTAAAACAGTGGTAGGATCTCTGCACAACATCCAGCCAACTGATCCTGCAACCATCCTAAACCGTGAGAGTCGGGGACAGCAATGCTTGGGAGGCAGAGTAAATGTGTCAGTACCCACACACACCTCACACCACCACCCCACCCCCCAATTCCCTGATGTACTTATCCCACTTGATTAGCAGTTATGTCAACTTCATAATTATGTACACACATGCACATTCTTAACTCCAAAGACGCAGTGCTTCTCCACATCTGAAAACTCAAATACATTTTAATAGTTAAACCAAGACCAAAATACACAATCAATTCAGGCTATTTCAGCTTATATTTATGACCCCAACTGACACATTTTATTAATTACCAAATGTTTAAAAGCATTGGTTCCCTCCCCCTCAGTTACTATAAATGCTCCGCTCTCACGTCCAACACATGCTGTAAAAATACTGATTACCAGAAGGACATATTCAGCTCCTGGTACCCACCAGTGTGGGCGCAGCTTGTGCTACTCCCTGTCAGGTCACTTCAAATAACACAGGCACTTTTATTCTGCCAGCATACCAATCAACTTTAAAGCACAATAATGCAAATGGTCTCTAAAAGGATTTTAACAACCTAAAGCTTTTTGTTTTAAGACAAGGTATTACAGCAGAGATCATCCGTGGGATCCAATTATAACCACCTTAATAATTATATACCTACCTTCCCTAATCCAAAAATCCCTGTGAGTTAACCATTTTAAACTTTTTGACCCTCTTATATAATCATTTATCAGCCAGAAAAGCATGAAAGCAGCTAGCTACAAAGTATGTTATCTGTTAAGTGACTTAACACCATTGCTGAGGGCCCAGAAACCCTTTTTGTCATTTATGAAACTTATCTTGAACTGTTAAAACATCTTAAAAATTAATAGAGAGTGGTGGCTTTTTAAATAAAACAAACTAGGAACACCCCCCACCCAGTTCTATGCTTTTTACAGAGTACAATATGCTTGATAAGCAGATTTAAAGCAAACCAAGCCTTTTATTCCTTGTGGATTATTATGTGTAGACTCCACAATTAAAACCCACTGTCTCCTACCACCCAGTCAAACAAAGTTAAAAAAAAAAAACAAAAAACCAAATCAATCTTTTTCTATTAAGATTTCCAAGGATGGCATCTTTCAGCCTAGGACAATGTTCAAAGCAGCAGCAGCTCCTCTGCAGACTAAGCACAAGAAGGATCACATCCTCCTCTTTCCCCTACTGAAGGGGGCAGGGAGCAGATCCTGCAAAACTGCATGCAGCTCACTTCACTCGCATCCTTGAAATCAAGGCTGCTTCTACTGCAGAACGAAGAGCAGACAACACTTACAGGATGTAAGCATTTCACACCTGTTTTCCCATGGTGTGGTCCACCTACCTCCATGCCATTTGTTGGCCAGAGCCACCAGCTCCCAAACCCCTGGAATCACAGCGTTGTGAGAAATTCTGCTCCATTGCATTGTCTGCATTTTCCATTTCCCCCAGCACCTTCTTTTAAGTTTTTTCATAGGAGTGTGAAGCCATTGCAGCAGTGATTGATAGTAATGGATGCAAAGTCATCCTTCAGCGTCTACTGCCTGGCACAAAAAGACGAAGGCTACCTTGACAAGGCACTCGTACTGTTTAAGCTGATATACCCCCATAAAAAATCCTGCTCTTCCGCCGCCTAGGAAGAATTCACAAAACATTACTTCTCTCTCAAGCTGGATGTTTCCAAACACGTGTAAGTTGAAAAGAAATAACAGAAATGAGAAACCACGCTGACTATATGCGTCAATTAGTAAAATAACAAATGCATATACCTGGAGGCCTTGGCACTTCTGGGATTCCTTTTTGAAAAACCTCCACATTCCTTACAGTAGCCTTGTCAGGAGGAAAGGGTTTGCCCTTCAGCAATCAATGCATTTGGATTACCTGGGCCGCCAACTACAGATCTTGTAGTGAGAGAGATGGGTGGGTATATGTGTGCAGCCGTCTAAATCAGCATTTTACAGTGCTTGTACTCAGCTTTTTTAATCCAGCAATTCAAATGTGTCAAGAGAAAAAAGCCTTCAATATTAAGTTTTCAAATCAAGCCTCAATGTAAGTCAGTACGCTCTAAGGACATTTTGCTCTAAGGACATTTTGCTCTGAAGTTTCCTGTGGCAGCCATTTAATTATTTCATTGAAGTAACATCCCCTTCCGATGCTGACAAGGTAAATGTTAGTGTCTCATATAAGACCTCATTTCTAATGTATAGAATTAATAAGACAAGCCCAAAACTGTCATTTACTTTTATTGCCAAAAATGGGAAAGGTGTAAAAGGCCACCAAAAAGAGTACACTAGCTTAAAATAAAAACAAATTGGATATTTAAATGTGAAATGCATAAGGCAGGTAAATTTCTTTAATACAGTGAAGTCTCCCAGACTCATGGACTCAAAGTTTGCTTGCTGCCAATGAACAAATACTTCCCCTGCACTTATTTATACTATGCTGCTTAGTCAAACTCTGGTTAGCATGTCATAGAAATGTAGATCCTTTCACCCACTCCGGCTCTCCAAGACTTGCCAGCATGGAGCTTTTCAACCTTCAAAGTTCACAGAGTGGAACAGGCAAAACAATCCAGCTCCCACAGACGCATCTGCAATTCCCACACCCTCTGCAAGGGGCTGCCCACCAGCCCCCTGCAACCAAACAGGGCACCCCCAAAAGAGCAGAGCATATATGTTGCCATGGGATGGTCACCACCCTCCGTGCACTTATTCCTTACATATAAGCACATTTTATTCAGGCATTGGCTGCCTCTCATGATGTACTTCCTAATGATACTTCAGCTGGTATGACAACCCAAGAGGATGGTAAAGAGGGAGCTGAAACCCAACACATTCATGTGAAAGCCTATGACTTCACTTTGACAGGAGGGAACAGATCTCCTACAGACAATTTCACCCACAACTAACTTCTTATTAAGGAGTATGTGGGGAGGGCAAGCCAACAGGCCACATTCATCAATCTGGCATTACATGAAAAATAGGGGATAACAATATTATGCAAGAGAAGCGACACAGATGCCAAGTGTATATGCAGTAGAATTTTGATTTATTCATGAAACCTTAGGTTCAAGTGCCAAACAATTACATGAAAGGGGAACACACCGCATCCTCCACTGATTACATTCACAAAATTAGAATCCAAGAAAATCCCTGTCTGGAGGCATGAGCCAGAGATAATTAGGAACAGAATTCTCACGTTGGTTCGCTGTAGTCTCTTGTGGTCTCATCTTCTGGATAAGAGCACAAGGCTTGTGCCAGAAATGCCACTGCCACATGCAAGCATTCTGCCCGCAACAAAAGGACTCCACCTATAACTTGGATACTGAAACACAAATGAGGAATTAACCAAACTCTACAGTTTGAATTGTGACTCTAAGGACAAATACCTACTTTACCTGCAAAGATCTTACGTGAATGGGCTCCACAGGGAACAGGGACATCCAACAAAATACGAACATGCTTTGAAACACTATCCTTGTAAAATAGGTGACTGCCAAATCTAAACAGACCACCACAGACATCTCTTAATCTTCAACCTGTACAAACCAGGTTTTAAAAATTCCTGAACTTAATTTTATTTCATTAATATGAAGAGGAAAAATCCTACTATTTTCATTGATTTGAGCTGTGCCCTTCACCCATGCATCCCCACTTGATTTTATACATGTTGACACTTAAGCAAGTCACACACAAAACTCAAATATTTGTCTTGGGGAAAACAAAAAAAA
>VXBZ01000024.1:143950-224494 GCA_013399135.1 Heliornis fulica
GGCCTCGGGCTCCGCCCGGGGGCTGCCGTCGTTGCGGTCGATCTGCCAGTGAACTTAACCGGCCCCGAGTCACTCTCTCCCCCCCACCAGGAGCTTTGGGTCCGCCAGCGAGGAACGGACCGCCAGGGAGTGCCGGGCTGTGCGGCCGGTCCCTGCGCCTGAGCTTGTGGAGAGCAGCCCTCTCGTTTGCGTGTTCTGCCTGTGCGTGAAATGCCTGTCGCTCCGCGGATCCGAACGCCTTCCTCCGGGGTCTTCCCTCGCTTTAGCATTATGTAAGACATTGTCCTACAGCCAGACGCCCTCGTCTTTCCTCTTCTTCGGTGTTGCGCTGACCCGACGGGTGGTAGACAATATTTATCATCAGCGTAAACACTGACTTCCAGTTGCACTGAATCATCCCTAACGAAAACTGTGCCACCTGGCACAACAGCAGCGAATGGGGCTGCTTGCCTTTATATTTGTTTCTGGTTTGCTTCTAAGACTTTGAAGTTTTCTGAATTAACCGCCTTGATTGCGCATTTGCCTGTGGGAAACAAAAGGTTCTTGCCCCATGGTTCTTCCAGCGAAGGATACCTCTGGTAGTCAGAGAGCAACACCAGGCAATGAGATACGAGACCGTACGTGGGAGGAATGCAGAAAAGCTTAGTGTAACAGAACAAAAGGCATCTGCCTTGTCCACCCCATGCATCGGGGTTCGGGGCGTCTGGGGCTCCTGGTGCAAACCGCAGGTTGGCTAGGCCCTGAGCTAGGGTTCAGTCATTAACCGCACAGTACAGCTCCCAAACTGGGACTAGCCACTTGCTCCGAACTAGATGGGTGTTGAGAAGTACACTGCTGCATGGAATCAGCTTCTTGGCAATACACTGTTCATCCTTGCGCTGTGTTAACCGGTTTGTTTGTTCTCCCGAGGCACTCAAATGCTGATTTGCTATTGCTTTTCTTTTTGCTAAACCGGAAGTAAACTTCCCGATGTTGACATCATCTTCATGTGTAAAAAGATTCCCCTCCGCCTACCCTCAGATCACAGATTTGTGTCTGCTATTCCTGTGTGGTTAAGGGGAGGGGTCTTTAAAATAAAAATAGCCCCAGAGAGACCCAGCAGAAAGCTAGTGCACAAGTGAGGTGAAGCTGATTTTGAGCTTAAAAAGAACAACTACCCCAAAACCCAGCCAACAAAACCAAAAAGTCACTTCCTGGTAATTGTGACAGAAACGTGTAAAGCTGTCAGGCTTTTCCATTCAGACTTTCCAAAAGCCAATTAAAAGGAATTTTACCTCGAGGATAAACTAATAATTGGCCTAGGGTTCCTTTTACTAGAAATAATTTCCATTGTTCATTAGGGTTTTGCACAATATGAATTTTGCTTTCTGTAGATTCCCTCCCACCATTTTTTAAGCAGTTTTTGATATGCAGTGAGCATTTTCTGGTCTTTCTAATGTAAAGGAAACTCTACATTGATTTTTCTCTTTTAAATCCAAGCCTCAAACGTAACACAAAAGTGTTCTATCAAAAACACTAGATAAAGAGAAGTACTAATAATGTAACACATCAAAGCAGTGAATCTTTAAGTCAGTCAGCAAAAGTCAACCAGAAGCACAGCCTGGCATTTTAGCGTCCATCCGTCAATACATATGCTGCAGCACAATAGCAACTGCAGCGTTTTAACAGAAAGAACTGGACTGTATCCAGGAATGTGGATAAGACACCAAGGGATGAGGGTAAAAGCCTAGAACTCAACAGTCAGTCAGGTAACAAGAAGAGAAATGCTTTATGCTGCTATAGAAGGTGGTCAGTTGCTCTTTGTGGCTTAACAATACTTAGTTTGGGTTCTTTTTTCCCTGAGCAGCATCCTCTGATGGACCAATGGAGCTTTTCAAAGCAGCAGGAAGAAAATCACCAGCTGTGTTGCCATTTACTATTAAAAGAACTCTATGAAGCAATACATTCATTATGGACATTGGCAATTATGAATTTAACATCCACCCACATGCTTGCAGCATCTCTGCAAATTTCAAACTACAGCATCCTTTCTAATGCTTGGTGAGTCGGGACAATGAAATGCAGCAGCATGATTTTTTTTTTAGAGATTGAGACAGCTGTACATTGGTTTTCCTACAGAAAAGAGTGTAATCAAGGAAGTGCAAGGAAATGCAGTTGTCTTTTCAGACAGGTGCCAAGTTAGAGCGTAGATACACCAACAGGTTGGGCAGTTCTCCTAAAGCTCAGGAAACTTTGGCAACTGCAGAGCAGCAGGGAGTCTGGATAGTACTGTAGATGTGATCACCTACCGTTCCATGACAATAACCAGCGTTCAGTATCTCAGAATAAAAATAGTCTTGTCATCCAAGAGGCTCGTGGAAAGATTTACAAGATTAAGAACCAGATGTCAGTGACATCAAAAGAAGTCCAGACAGTGTTTCTGTAGATTATTTTATATAACAGAAAAGCTTTAAAAGTACAAAAATACCAACCAAACAAAACAACCCACATAACTATTTATTGATAAAGCTCTAGAAATTACAAAACCACAGTTGAAAAACAGCAGAGAGATAAGTACAGCATGTAGTAAACTCAGGGTGCAATTTATCAAAGACAGCAAGTAGGCTAATATTGAAAATATGTTGAAATATGAAACAGAAAGCCATTAGGAAAAAGATGTATCTGTGAAAGACATACATGTGTCTGTGCAACTTTTCATCTGTAATGAAAAAATCTCAAAACAAGTTCCTTTGGTTTGTACTGATAAGCTTCATCCTCTTAGAAAGAGAAGGTGACATTTTTAGAGAATGTCTACTAGGGAGGCAACTGCTGCTCTTGACTATGCACAAGCTTTCGGTCATGTAAGCTGCCTTCAGCTCTGAAACAGAAACAGCAACTTGCGAACTCTGTGTATCCTTAGACCTTTATGATTCCAGTCCCATCACAATTCTTACCACTGTAGGGTGAAGCAGTCTAGTTAGGTGGATCAGAACACCTTCTGGGCATGTATCTCTGGTTATAAACTGTGAGGATGGTTTTTAGCTTCCTCTGCTTAAAACAGCCTTACCATGAAGAGAAGAAGTCTTGTGTTTTGTCCCCCAAGGAAGAATCATGGAATATCCTGAGTTGGAAGGGACCCATAAGGATCATTGAGTCCAACTCTTGGCTCCACACATTTCTGTAATGATTTCAGCCAGGCAGTGGACCTTCCATTTGACCATTTGCTCTAATCCGTGCTGCCTGAAAATAGGAAGTAAAAAAAAGACCCATGTCAATGTGTCAGGCACTCCCATACCCCACATCTTCTAGGGCCTTGTTAGCACAACCTAGGATTTCCTGTCAGTCAAAATGTCCTCAGCAATATTACACTGTTAATGAGACAGTATTTCAAGATACTGATTCTGATCCAAATAAAAGAAAAAAAAAAGTTTGCTGAGAACATCCCTGCCCCAGCTGATTTCTGTGGAAGTAGGACATTACTGACCTACACAGATTTCTCAGTCAGCAATTCACTGCATGAACACATGAATAAAAAGCCATACACCTCCAGAAAGCTATCGACATAGAAAATCGAAAGACAATCCTTTCTGGAGCTAAGCAGATGTCTTGACCCTCTCCTCTTCCTTCCAAATAAGGACTAACCCCACCATCTAACATATTCCCAAAGCTGAGGGATCCACTGCATTTCTGAAACACGTTATCCCACATCTTACATTTTCTACAACGATGCTCTAGGTAATGCCTTCATCCTTGCACGCCCCATGCAACCTGAAATACCAAATTAGAAGGAAAGCCCACGTTCTCGCAGGATCTAACACTTGGTTCCGGGCAGATCTCCAGTATTCTTTTCCAAGAATATATGGGTTACCTTTTTTGGGGTTGGGTTTTGTTGGGGTTTTTTTCAGATTTTAAAATATTTTGTACTAGAGCTCATTCTGCTACTCAGCCAGCTTCCTCCTACATTTCGGACAGGATTTAATCTGTCTTCATTCTAAAGGGAACAGGTTGATGGCTTCTTGGACTCAGTGCCTCCCAGGTACTGCAAACCAGACTGAGGAGAGGCAGTAATGCTGAGAATGCAACATATGCCTCAAAGGCAGTGTTGTTTCCACCTCCCCTGGCTGCAGGGGATAGGCTGCAGGTTAGTTATGAGCTTCATTTATACATTAAGAAATGACAGCTTCTTCCTTTCCTCACTAAACTCAATAGCAATTTTTTCCTGTGAGAGGAGCAGATTCTTTCCTTTTCTGAGGGGAGTTTGAGAAGCTGGGGAGCAGGACAGCATTTCCAGGGCTAAATATGGAGCCATTCCCATCTTTGAAATGGGCGTGGTACTTTTACTATTTTCTATTAGTAATCTTAAATATTTGTTATTATCCTCAATAGCAGAACATCCAGGTAAGCTTTCAGGAGTCCCCTGTAGTGCAGCCCCATGCTAGTGTCGGCTGGGACTATTTTCTTAATAGTAGCTGGTATGGGGCTGTTTGGGATTTGTGGTGAAAACTGTTGATAGCTCAGGGATGTTTTAGTTACCACTGATCAGTGCTTACAGAGCCAAGACCTTTGCTGCTCCTCACACCACCCCACCAGCAGGGATACACAAGGGGTTGGGAGGGGACACGGCTGGGACAGCTGACCCCAACTGACCAAAGGGATATCCCATACCTTGTGATGTCATACTCAGCATATAAAGCTGAAGGAAGAGGCTGGGGAGACATTCAGAGTGATGACATTTGTCTTCTCGAGTAAGAGCTACACATGATGGAGCCCTGCTTTCCTGGAGATGGCTGAACTCCTGCCTGCTGGTGGGAAACAGCGATGAAATTCCTTGTGTTGCTTTGCTTGTGTGCACAGCTTTTGCTTTACCTATTAAACTACCTTTTTCTCAGCCAATGAGCTTTCTTGCTTTTACCCTTCTGATTTTCATCCCATCCCACCCAGGGGAGCGGATGAGCAGCTGTGCGGGGCTTAGTTGCCAGTTGGGGATAAACCACAAGATGGCCCTGGAAGAAACATTTTTGCATACCAGCACATACTTGGTCTGCAAGCACCCTGATCTGTGCTGTTAATGACAGTTTGCTGACAAGACAAGATGGAGAAGCTCGTGTCTCTCAAAACCAAGAACAATTGAAATGATCTCACCATGCTGACAAGAGTTTCTGTTGCAGAACTGGCTCAGTTTAAAGGTGGCAGAATACAGGACCATGGTTAAGCTAAAGTACATGAAAAGACAACATACATTTGGCTTAACTAAATTCATAAGGAGAGGCGGTATGTGATGTATTTCAAGATTAGAGTAGGACCTACAAGAAAAATCTGTGGTTGATATAAGACTGCTGCAATATTAGTTGCAAAGCTAGGAGACAGGCACAGAAGCAGTTTTTTAAGCTTTGCTTTGAAGGATGCAGTTTCTAGTGGTGATGGATGCTTACAGCTCTGCCTGCTGTGACCAACAGCTGTAGCAGATCAAGCCCAGTGGTCCAACAGCATCCAGGACAATGTCACTGGCCCCAGAGGAAACATCATTAAGCCCTGCAACAGGTAGCAGTGGTCAAATCTGCTCAAAGACTGACCTTTCTTGTGACATTAGCTAGAGCTTGGTTTTTGTCCTGCAATGCAAATGACTGCACTTGGGTAACACACCCCTTCCCCCCCCACCCTCCCAGAAATCAAAGCCAAGAAAATTTCTGATGCATCCCATTACCACATGTGCAGCTGGATCAGCCATCACAAATTCCTAGGCAAAGCAGATACTAAAATACTTGCCAAGTTCCACTGAAGTTCAGCTCCCTTCTTTTGCACCCCTATGTGCATTTCCTTTGCCGTTTTCCCCATTGCTGGTTTTAAGGCTATTTTTTAGAGAGTGAAGTTATTGGTGTAAAACTTAACAAATGTAAGGCCAAGGCAGCTACAAGGCAAGACATTCTCCCCAAGAAAAATCCCCTTGTATTTAGTTGCCCTTGTTAAAAGGACTTTGAAATAGACAAGTATTTTGCCCAGCAATGGCGGTGCACCCTTAGGCTGCACTGAAATTCAGATCTCTTTTTTTCAGCTGACCTTAGGGCATCATCTGAAGTGTGACTCAGAGCACACAGAAGCTGAAATAAGAAAAGCCAGTAATTCCTCCTTAGGGTTGCTCATCCCGAGTCTATTCTCAGACACCAGGAATTACTCATGCTCTTCAGAACATATTGCTGGCATCTTGCTATGCTGCTCATTAGACACAAAGGTCTCCGAATAAAAGCCAGTAGCCAGGAAGGCAGGATGCGGTAGCTGTTGGCTAGCAGCAGCAGCAGCAGCACACCATCAGATCAGTACAAACTGCATATGCTTTTACAAAACATAAGCATTCTTGCTCCATTCACCCTGCAGCACTTTCTCAGCTCAAATCCAAGCAAGCTACTTTCAGGAGCAAATTGATTTGTCTCCAAGAGTTGGAAAGGTTTATATGTTACTCTAGGGGAAAAAAAATCCAGCTGAATTGGAATAAACACACATAACTGAAAATGAAAAACCATCTTTGCCGAAGAAGAGAAGAAAATCATAGAAGAAATTATTATTGCAAGGAAAAAAAGGAAAAGGGGAAAGGAAAACATTTACCCCACCCATGAAAAAAAAAGAAAAAGGAAACTAGAAAAACAGTTAGATTGTTGACATCCTACATTTTCAAGTAAAGACAGTATGATCTCCTGTATTTAGAGATTTTAAAAGCTCCTTAATGTGGCCGCTTGGCCTTTCAAAAGTGTCTCATTATTTCTGATGATGTACATGAATTGCCAGTATTTTTTGTAAAGTGTTCCTTTCAAAACCATTATTATTGTTACTCCTGGAGTAGATTCATCTCACCAACTCTTATGTTCCATCCAGCTGGTCTCCAACTGGTCAAATGTCAATACACAGTCAACAGAAAGAAATACTCATTTGCATGACACAATTCATTTACCCTATTTTGAGCATCTAAAGTGCAGTGAGGTGAATCATGCCCAAAAGTGCCCATTGACTGCAAAGCTCCTCAATGTCTAGCTGTGCTACAAACATGTAGCACGTGCATGTGGGGAAAGTTAGGTGATAAAAACCCCAAGACAGCTTTCTAAATCTCTTTTTGTTTTGAAGGAAATGCTGACAAATTTTTCTGTATTTTCTGTACTCTAATGTTCACCATTGTATCTGGTTTCCTTGTCACCTACCTCACAAAATCCCCTTAAGTGAAAAACAGGAGCCATATTCTTCATTGTTATCTGGGCACGCTAATTTTGGTAAAGTTTTTTTTAGGTCAATAATACATCCTCATCTTTTTCTATATATTTTCTGCATATACATATATATTAAAAATAATCAGCTAGGTGCAAATATAAACATTTTCCTTTATAAAATGTTTCCCATTTAAAGTTTTAATCCTATTACAAAATTCAATACTCTCATAAAGCATTTTATTTAATTATGATCTCCAGAAAATCCTTTTTTTTTTTAATGCCAAAACTTAAGATAAACACTATACTCTTTACCTGGAACTTGTTCAAAAGACCATTGTAACAGATGCTTGGAAAAATCTTTTGTTACTTCTCAGTGGTGAAGCAACTTCTGTGCAGTTCTAATTCTAGTTTACATGTATAACTACTGTGTGTTCAATTTAGGCACATATTTGATTTAAAAGTATGCTTAAAGTCCTTAGGACTTACATATATTGAAGATTTTCCAAAATCAACAGCAAGTCAACATAGTCTTAAGCGGAAAGTCACATACCTCTTACATTGTTATACTTTTCCGATGTCTCATTCCTCTAACATTTGCACTAGGAGAAAAAATCCACTGAAACCAATAGAAGTGTGGGTGTAAAAACAGATCTGAAGCTGTGAACAAGTTTTTTGTGCCCCAAGGACAACTGCACTACTGAAAATTATCAGACTGAACAGGAGAGACACCAATTCATATTTACAAGTAGGACTTTTCTCACTGCCTACACTGCTGTGACCTTAGGCTTGGGCAGTGCTATGGGGTACTTAACAGAAAAGCACTATTGGATCACAAGGAGCAATTTAGAAATGCAGCTAAAAGAAAAGCATTTTCTAGAGCTAATTAAACACTAGACTTTTTCTTCTTTCACCATCCTTCCTCAATTAAAAGGTGTGACTTAAGGGACTCTTTCTATTTAGAGGATGCTTAGGTGATATTACAGGAGAGATAACAGAGATAATAAATCAGCAGCTCTTGAAATATTACCCAACCTGTAAAGACATTTTTCCAACTCACTTCACACATTCGTCACTCCACCAGTATTGCATTTATATAACAAGTTACTCCTTACCTTTCCCCCTCTGGTGTGGCTCCCCACTCTTATGTACTGCCTGTACTGCTGTTACAATTCCAACTGCACTTGGAAGCCTCTGCGAGGGAGAACTTCAGCTCCAGCAAAGAAAACTGTAGGTCATATTATGTAGGTCATATTAGGAAACCACAGCTTACATGGGGAAGTGTACCTTCACCTAAGGAAAAGGGTTTAAGTGTATTAACTAGCATTATTAGAAAGGCTTTAGTGATTTGATGTTGTTCTTCAGCAATCTAGAAAGCTAAAAGAAATTATTTATGTCACCTTCCTTCTGAACAGCAAGTTAATAGCTTCCTACAGACCAACAGCTACAACTACAGCACATTTACTTGATCCATTCTGGTATCATTTCAGATCTGGTTATGAAACATGAGACATAATTATATCAAAGCCTTTTTCTTCCTGCAGATGTACTAGGATAGCATATCTACATTGACTCTACAACATCTATCAAAGGCTGATGAGGACTGAATAGCATTAAGCTGTCTGCTTGACCCTGCACAGGAAGAAGAATGGCCATTTGCTATATATGATTCATTGTAGAAAAATAAATAAATAAACAAACATCAGAAATGCTTTCAGGAGGCTCCATGCTGCCTCATTACCTTCTTGTAGTCAATATTTAAGTAAAACCAATAGAGAATACATACGTGTAGTTTGGACTACAGAGGAGTACAGCTTTGATGACTTTTAAATCTGCATTAATTCCCGTCACTGGTCTTAAAATCAAATAATGTTGCAACTGCATCCTGAAAGACACATTGGTTTCCTCCGCCCATGCAAAAGAAAAAGTAAAATAGCTAAGAAAGTTTTCTGTCAATCCAGCTGCAAGTTATCCTTTCCAATGACACAAAAAGGTCTTCAAAACAGTTTATGAATCACAACTACTGGCACAGAGTCCTTCTGAGAGAACTACAGACTATCAGAAAGCAAACCAGTCTATTTCTACTGCCACCCTTCCAGTAAGTCACACCACAGAGTTGAGCCATAACCAGGGAAGCTGGGATACTGTCGGGCAATCAGTTCAAGGAACTTTGCATCTCCACATGGCTGTCTGTTCATTCTCACCAAGACTGGAGATTTCCATTACTTTTGTGTGTGTCATTTACCAAATCTACTTTCTGTATGGCCATACTGTAACTGATTCTGGTGGGTTGATGTTGACCAGTTGCTAGAGCCCCACCCAGCTGCTCTCTCACTCCCCCTTCTCAACAGGACAGGGTGTAGGAAATAAAATGTGAAAGCTTGTGAGTTAAGGACAGGGAGATCACTTTGCAGTTAACATCACAGGACAAACAGATTCTGCTTGGTGAAGATTAATTTGTTGCCAATTAAAAATAGAGCTGGATGGTGAGAAGCAAAGACAGAACTAGAAAAACAACCCCACTTTTGCCCCAAACCTCCTTCTTCCTAGGCTCAGCCTCACTCCTTTACTCTTCAACCTCCTCCTGCCCCGAGCAACACAGGGGGACAGGGAGTGAGGGCTGTGATCAGTCCATAACAGATCCTCTCTGCCCCTCCTTCCTTCTCACATGCTTTGTCTGGTCCAGTATGGGTTCCTCCATGAGCTGTAGTGTAGATAACCTGCTTTGGCATAGTCCTTCATGAACTGCAGAGGCACAACCTGGATCACCATGAGCTGCAGAGTAACAAACCCTCCCTCTCCTTCTTTACTGAAGCTTGGGTGTCTGCAGAGTTGTTTCTTCCTGTTATTTTTCTTTCCCCATACTCATCTCTTTCACAAGTGCTACACAGCACATTTTACCCTTTCCTAAATATGTTTCTACAGAGGTGCCACCAGCTTCACTGTTGAGTGCAGCTTTGGACAGTGGTGTGTCAGTTTTGGAGAGAGCAGTGCCTGGCTCAGAGAGGCCACTCCACAGCCCTCCTGCTAGCAAAACTCGAGTCCAATATACTGAGGAAGTAGTTGTGATCATCCTTTGGGTGTTTGGGCTGTAAAACGTTCTTTTCCCCCTTTCCCACATTACCACTGGTTTGTTTGTGAAGTAAAAAAATTAAACAGATCTAGCTCAGACCACAGCTTGCCAGCCCACCCTGTAGCTCATGGGATTGGGGAGGCGGGAACCAAACAACACCCCCCCACCACCACCAAACAAACATCTGTGATTCATTCTAAGGAGAATGTAAACCATGACCAGAAAGCACTTCAGGGAAGTGGATTTTAGCGGTGTGAGCACAGCTTTGGATACACATTTACAACATTTTTACTGAAATGAGATTTGAGGTTTTACAGAATCAAACCAGTAGCAATCCACCCCATTGCCAGCAATCCCTGACATTGCTGGGGAGCCACATCACCTCTTCTTCCAGAAGGGCTCAGCAATAGCAACCAGTGCTTCTGGTCTCCTGCAAGCAAACATCTTCCCAGCTCTTCCCTTTGAAGGCCAACCACAGGTTTCTTCTACCGTCGAAGGCAGAATATCTTCATTAAGGCATTACTGTAAACTCGTTCACAGGAACTCAAGTATGGGCAGCCACTGCTGTGTTTCTGAGGGCAGCCAGACACACAGGCTCTGGTCCTCAGCAGGGAGGGAATATATCTTAGTGTGCTAGGAGATCACCTTTTCTCTTGTGGTAGCAAGCAAAAGTAGAGCAACCTGTGCAGGTGGCGTGAAACCACCCTGCTTTTTACCATACTTTCTGGGACTGTGAGAGAAGATCCCATAGAAGGTCTCCTCTCCATTCAATGAGGAAGATTTCCCTAAAATGCCTGAAACTTTGTTGCTTCAGTTTGATCTTACACTCCATAATTTCAGCCTCACCATAAGGTAGAGGGCTGAGAGGGAAAAAAAAAAAAATCAGGCCACTGCTTCAATAATTAAGTCCAGTGGCAAGCCCCATCTTTAGTTTAACCTTTACAGTTGTGCTTTACATTACTTTATTTAAAAAAAAAAAAGTTAATTTTTGTACCTACCTCTGTCACAATGCTAGCAGCAGGTGCCAAATCCATATAGACTAAAACAAATATCAAGTAGCTTTCCATTTAGGGCAGGGATAAAAATTCAAATTAAATTCTCTCTCCAGGGACCCAATCATCCTGCCAGTTTAAGTTGCAACACACACCTGATGAAATGATTGTGCCTCAAATTAAGCCTCCTAATTTGTATATAAAACTGGGTCACAAAGCTGATTTCCTCTCCCCTCCCCCTTGCCCGCCTTCACAGCTCCTATACACGTTAGCACACTACGCTATACAAGGCAAAAAAATATGCTGAAAGGCAAACCTCTGTAGATGGCTCTTCAGCATATCCACCGTGCTTGACAATTACAGCTTGCAGCCAACTTGAAACCTGAATCATACCAAAGTGTATTTTACAGGGGTACTCTCTGAATCCATTGTTGTTACCCTGCTCACTAACCCTAGTGCTATTGATGTGGTAATATTACCTCCTTTTTTTCTTTCTTTCTTTGTTTCTCCCTCGCCACACATTTATGTCACCAGCATCAACAAAAATCTTATGGGTTTTGTGGGGTCTTTTTCCCTTGAGTTATGCCGGCAGTTTGTAGATCAGAGTTTGTAAGCTAACTTAATCAGTGTTGTGATTTGTTTGCAAAATGTCTATTACAACATGCAGAAGCCCTAGAAGACATCTGTTTTCTTCCACTGCAGGTACAGGTAAAAAAAATAAATTAAATAAGTCTGAAGTCTCTGTATTTATTTAAAGGAACTACTATTACACTGTAAAGTTGGAGATAAAATATTTGTCACGTATACTGACAAAGCAACCCAGCCAGACTCTCTTATCAGTCAAGCATTCAGACAAACAACTGATTGTTTCATCTCCCCAACAGATGTTCCAGCTGCTCAGGTTAGTGGAATACTCACTTCCATCTCTGCCCAACAGCAAGAGACTCAAGCTCTTGAAAGTCACCATCTGACACCAGGAACAAAAGGTCAAACCATAGTCTAGACGGAAGCTGTAAACTGGGATGCTCAAAAGCCATCAGTCTGACAGACTGAAAGAGGACCCCATCAGGATTTTTGCAATAGATTATGTGCAAAACAAGCATCTTATCGAATATACCTTCCCCCCCTTAATTTAACAAATGATAAACACAGGTTGGATTTTTGGCCCACAGCACAATCTGTATAATTTCATAGTTGCTTATGGATTTAAGGTTATACAGAAAATAACAGAGGTTTCCTTCTTTCTTTCTCAGTAAGGTACTTAATCACCTTGTGTGAGTAAGCCAGATACAAAAATCACAGATCACTGACATTATAGATACACCTCGATGGAGGCAGGATCAACTCAACCACAATTACTAGAGAATTCCAGTGATTCATTTAACCCTAGGATTAAACTCAATCTTCTCTCGGGAAGCACCAAATTGAAGAGCTTTGGCAAAACAAGGACTTAAACTATACAACTTTTGCACTTCCATTCCTTTTCTTTCCAAGCCCATCACAATGCTGCTAGTGTCATCCCAACACCAAGTAGTACAAGCACCCTAATCAGCTTTCTAACATCTTTTATTTGACCTCCTCAGGGCCCAGATTTCACCCCACGTGTTTTATAACTCACAGAACAACAATCAGAAGGTGATGAATGAAAAATGCAAAAAAACATTCAGGACTTACAGCCAGCTGGTGCCTCTCTATGTTTTCATTTGCTAAGCTCTACTGTAGTGACACAGAGCAGAGTTGAACACATTCTGCATTTTGCTCCCTAGCTTTACTGCACACACAACTCCTCTACCCCCTGCCTACTTTGATTACTCCTGCTTTTGGCAATTAACACCAGGAGATTAACAATTGGCTCCAGGACAATTGACTCTGGAGGCAATTAGCCTCTTACAGGCCCCTCACTAGTTGCCAATTTCATAGAGGTGAGAGGTGCCAGGGCTATTAATGAAATGTATCAGGAAGAAATAACTGAGCTGTCAGTTTGTCTTGGGTCTCATCCATAATTCTGCTTAAGGACAAATGCTGTAATTCTACATCCCATGTGAATCACAGGAGGCTAAGTGAAGTCACCTTAGAAGGACTGCTTTCCTTTGCCACAAACACAGGATTCATTGGATGCTCCCGTTATGGTAACACCCATTTAAATTTTCCCCCACTTTACACAAATTAGGTGGTAGTGAAGTGAAATGACAAGAACATGGCTGTGCCAATTTGAAGTCATACTCCTCTTGCTGACTTCAGACACATCCTCTTGCCAGTCTCATGTGTGTAAAAACAGGTATCTTTGCAGATGAGTGTTGTTCACAGTGCTGTGGTGAGTTTGTAACCAAATCCCAAAATACCCGAGCAGTTTCAGAAGCAGATGGTTAGCCCAAGCTATTTAAAGAGCAACAAAATATTGAGGGCGTTTTTTGTTGTTGTTTACTTGGGTTTTTTTAGTATTTGGAGCACACCATGAGGTCAGATCATCAATCCTTTACTATTTGAAACTATTTATATTGGTGGTAGGAGTTGTGTGGGCATATAACCTTTGAGAATACAGAAGACAACTTTTAGGTTTTTACTGTTCAAAGAGCAAAGAAATAAAATCCATTCAGCAAATCCTCATATTGGAAAACCAGGTAATGTACAAGCAGCACAGTGCTACCACAGCTGTATACCAGGAGCTGTATACTGGGGGAGTAAATCCATCAAAGGAATTAGGTGCTTTATCACCACAGAGGGATCCTCTTGCTCCCAAGGGAGAGATTGATGCTCAAGACTGACAAGGAATAGGGTGCTGAGGCATCCTTAGAGGGTGCTGTGGGGGAGGCTGCATCTTGTCCATTTCCCTGACTTCATTTTGCAGCTATGTCCATGAGGGATTCACAGCCTGCAGTTAAGTATATTATCCAGTATATTAACCCCTGCAGCCAGGACTGGAGTTCAGGACACTTGTCAGCTCTAAACAGCAGGGTTGGAATTCTCAGCTCTTCATCAGTTTTTCTGTGAGGATAAACAGTAGGGGACAGCATCATAAACCTTATTAAAGTTGAGATGAGCAGCAGCCCTTCCTTTCTGCTTGTCCACTATGCCAGTCATCTCATTGTAGAAGGCTACCAGCTTGGTTAAGCTTGTTTTCCCCAGCATAAATCCATGCTGACTACTTCCTTTACTGTCCCAGGTACAGAGGTAAGGCCATCCAACCTGTAGTTCCCTGGATCACCTTTCCTGCCCCTCTTGCAGACAGGAATGACACTTGCTTTCTCCCAGTCTTCATACAGCCTTTCAGGGATAATAGAGCGACTTTGGAGAGACATCAGCCAGCTCCCTCACCACATGTGTGCATCCCATCAGGTCCCATGGACTTGTGCATGTCCAGTTTGTGTACACATTCCCTAACCTGATCCTCCTCTGCTGAGAGTCTTTTTTGTTCCAGACTCTCCCTCTGGTCTCAGGTACCTGGGATTCCTGAAGGCAACTCCTACCAAACAGAGATCAAGGCAAAGTCACTGACTACATCAGCCTTTTCCATGTCCTTTGTCACCAGATCTCTGCCCCATTCAGCAGCAGGCCCCCATTTTACCTAGTCTTCCTTTTTGCTACAGATATACTAGTAGTAGAAGCCCTTCCTGTTGCCCTTATACCTGATTCAACTCCAGGTGGGTTTTGGCACACTTGGACAGTGTCTCTAATTCCTCTTGGGTCACCTATCCCTGCTCCATCCTCTTGCATTCTTCCTTATTAATATTTAGGGTTTGTCTGCAAGCAAAAGGGGCAGAATTTAAACAGTTTGAACACACACTGAGGAAGAGGATGCACAGTTAAAGCTGCACCCATTTGTCTTATGCTTAAGCCTGTTTCCTGTAGTCACTGCCTGCTATTTCTAAAATTGTGAATTAGTTTGTTTAATCCTCCTTCAATAGATTTTTTTCCCTGTTAGCAAATTAAAACTATTGCTCTAGAGGCCAACAAAAAGCAGTCTCTTAGTACAGGTGGGCTTTTTAAAAGGTGCTGAGCATTTTATTTGAGAATCAGAGAGGGAGAAACAGTCACATAAAAATTAAATTACACCTATTTGATACCAGTCATCATTTTATTGCACATAAAACCTGAAAAGCAAAACATTTAAACTCTTCTACATTTCAGGTCAATTATCTTGTAAAATATTATATTTAGCATAAACTACATTCTCAACCAAAATATTGCTCCTCCAGTTACCCTAGACAGAAGGCAAATACGTGTCAGTTTAATGATGTCCGGCGTTTCACTTTAAAACCTTTCAGTACAATGAGAAGAAAGTGAATTCAGAGTCTCCATATGCACACTGGGCTGGATCTTCTCCAGGCCACAACTAAGACCTGCTCCTGGATCTGGTACCTGATCTGCACAGCAGATACAGCAGCCCTTCATAGCCTGATTTCTCATCCACGGTATTGCCTGTGAAGCGGCCACTGAAAAGCACAGTGTCAGGTGGGGTTGCACACATGTGTAACATGGATGTAGGAGAGGGATGGTATTGCTGTTAAGTGCAAATCACGTTGTTAAGCACTTCCTAAGGTTTTCATCTACATAAAACCCCAGCCACTATCACTGTTTAATCTCTACCAGACTTCATCCCCTCAAATAAGGTGTTTGGGGGACCTTCAGACATTTATGACAGGTAGTTCACCTAGGAATACATAGACAATTCAGTACCGAACAGCCTTTCACTATACAGCCTAGAAGGTCAGAATTGCAAGGTAAGACATGGAGCTGGAGTATGTTAGCATAGAGTATTACAAACATTCCCCTAAAAATATATACAGACTCATAACCTGGCAGTTTCTGGAGCGAGGATCCATACAGACCTGAGAGGAATTCAAAGCAAAGTCCCCTTTAAACCTCTGTTACTACAGGAACAGGTACCCATTATTTGATAGAAGGCATAATATACCACACTAATTTCAACTGATCCAAGCTGGCTCCCTCTGTAGAAGACAATCTAGACAAAGAAGATGGGTATGACCTTTTCTGTCATGCAGAGCTCCAAGGCAAGGGTGCTACAAAAGAACAACAGCTACGCTTCAGTGTGTGTTGGTATTCCAGTAGGTCTGTGACAGGCAGTTTCAGAACAGAAGCGAAAAACAGTGACTAAGAAACAGGGGGAAAATGTTATCATTTGGATATTTTTAAAACTTTTCAGTCTGACTGAAAGTACAAACTTTCCTACAGAGTGGTCAGTGTGTGTGAACAGGGCAGGATGACTCTCATAAGAAAATGTAGGTGTGCATTGTTATCCCCAGGAATCGGTATGATGCCTGACTGCCTCACAGTAAAAGTCATATCAGAAGCTTAAGAGGATGGGACAGGGAAAAGTCTTTGAATTTGACCCGTCAGAAAAGGATTAGGACTTTAAGGCCACATGTGCACCTGAAAAGCACAACACTGAGGCATATAGCACTGGTAAAACAAATGGTCAGAAGAGCTTTGAAGAACTAGTGCTGCCAGTAGAGACCAATTTCTGTCTTGTGACAAGCACATTAACCTTTCGAAGCTCTGATCCAGGTGTCTCATCAGTTCTGTGATAATTCTCTCTCTCACCGTCAGCGTGCACGTTACACTCATGCTATTCCATTTGCCAGCCAGGTCACAGGGTGACACTGCTCCGAGATCATTTATGGTCTGATTCCACACACCCCTCCTCCATTTTTTTTCACTCTTAAGGAAGTTCAGCTCCTTTTCAAAAGTGCTTAAGCTCCCAGAGTCTCTTCTTGTTCTCAATGGGAGATGAATCCTTTAGAAAATGCCAAATCTCCATTTAGAGTGTGCAGCTCTGTTGGAAACCCGATCCTTAGCATTTCGGATAGCATTACATACCCACATGCTATGCCCGTCACAGTTCATTTTGTGGCTAAAAAAGGATTCCAGAAATATATGACTGCATTCTTGATGAGTGGTCTGAAGCTAGACAAAGCAAGCTCCCTTTTATCAGCAAAAAGAATGCAAACCAGCTACCTCTCAAGAGTGCAGTTGTGTTAGGGACTGCTTAACCTTCATATTTAGATAAGAAATCTCAGGTATTTTGTGGTGGTTGGTACAATAACACCTGCACAATCTCTTGATTGTATTTATTCCCATGTCACATCCATGGGGTAGTGTTATCACCTCCATCTTGCTGATAAGGAGCTGAGACAGGGAGATGGATTAAGTTAAATCATCCAAGACATGTAGGAAGTCTGACAGCCCAGGGCTCTGCTCTCACTTGCCAGCAGATGTGGACTCTTCACACAGAGGAACTACAAAATACTAAAACTATGAATTTATAGTCCACCATTAAACCCCAACACATTGACCTCATGTGATTATTTTAAGAAATATATTGATAGCTAATGCCAAGGATGACTAGTGCATTCTAGAGAGTCCTAATACCAGATATAACTACAGAAACCAGACGGCAGATGGAGAACTGCAAAACAAGTCTCTAAGAAACCAGCGACAACCTTTAGTTTAACACCATGAAATCGCTGCATTTCTTTGTACAGCATATTAGTTGGAACACCCATTGGAAAAATGGTTTTGCACAGTTGTGAAAGTTGAGGCACTAATTGTATGAACCCTTACACCCCTTTACATCCCAACAAGCAAATGTGCTCACAAATATTTCTCAGATTTTTCTTCCATGTAAAATACTTAGAGAATTGGATTCTCTAAGACTATAAACTCACATCAGTGAGTCAGCTAATAATACTGGATTTATTCCACTAATGTTAGGAAGACAGTAATAAACCCTACTATTTTCTCCAGAAATCCTTACAGACCTAACTTATCTAAGTGCTTCAGCCCTTTCAAAACTTTCTACATCTACCTTTACTTGTTCCTTACCTACACCCCTGGAAGCAGAACTTACCATGTTCTGAGGGCATAGCTGTTGCCATTGCTGCCTGATCTAGCAGAGTTGCTGTCCCTAAGAGTCTGTAACTGAGGCCTGACTCTGGAAATGCTTCTGCACACATGAAATCACTCAAAAGCCTTTGCCTGTTCCACTCTCCCTACTCTGTTTCAAAGAGCATTTCCTTCCTCTTCCTTCATGTGCTGGGAAGATACCACATGCGGTTGTGAGCGTGACTGTAGCCCTCCAGGGCTGCAGTTTGCTCACAGCAGATTACATGTCTACAAAGCATTTTCTCACCTGGGTCACCTATTTAAAGGGAATTTCTTCAGCCTGGGTTTGTAATGTTTCTGTAGAACATTTATTACATTGCTATTCACCAGCATGAAATCCATGCTCCATATGAGTTCATCAGCTACAGCACAGCAAATTCCTAGACATCCTGCTATGCCCAAGGTCCAAATCTTAAATCCAATTTTCTCCACTTTATGGCTGGCTGTCACAGTTTCCATTTGAGACTAATTCAGTAGCTCAATTTTAGAATCTGTTACTCCCAGCAATTTTAGTGAGATTGGTCTAATAAAGGCAATTTTTCAAAGGCAAGTTGGCGCAATTTTTTGTTTCTCTGTCAGACTCTCAGGCAAATTATTTATGTTCAGTACACCCAAAGAGGATCTCCAATTCTGGACTAGCACTATCCTTCATACAGAGTGCAATGCTACCATTGTGCCCTTCAGGTACTGGCTTTTCTTCCACACAGAAACACCATTAGTAGGGTAATATTGCTAGTACTGTCATCAGCAGACTTTTATTCAGCTTCTACCTCTACCACTAAGATGCAATGTAAGGCCAGTGCTTCACCTTCTGTGCCTCATCTCCTTTACCTGCAAAGTACAGTTAACATGGGTATTGCCATTGCATGTGGCCACCAATGCTTTATCAAAGAGCCAGGACTTTGGGGCTAACCAGAAGCAGGGCAGCAAGCCAGAATACAGCATTTAAATGTTTCCATCACATTGAACTTGTTTGCATTAAACTTAGCTATTTCTTTTACAACAGCAGGCACCTGCGCCTTTGCACCGGTTCAGTATCACCCACTACCAGTAAAAACTTAAAAGCTCTTTATGGTTTCTCATCTACTCTCCAAGTAATGCTGAACAGAACAGGCTCTCTTCTGCACTTCTGCTTTTGCAATCAATGTTCGTCATTGCCAATTGCCCATGGTGTCATTAAAGATGTCTGGTGATAAAGGCCACCAAATTATCTTGAACAAGTTATACCCTGAATGAAAAGACAGCCCCTCTCCCAGCAGGTTTACAATCTGCAGATGGCCATGGATCAATATCTAGATGCAGAGTTACAGGTAAGAGGAAAAGATTATGATTAGGTAACTGTCTCTTCCCCCTTCTTCCAGAAATCATGTGTGAGTGATTAAATCCCTTTCTCCTCCTGAACATTATACAACACACCAGATGTGTTTTAGGCCTGGCTTCCTTATAAGGGACCATCTCAGCCATTCCTGACATGAACTCAGCCTGCTTAGCTCAGGGCAGACAGGCCATGGCAACTCCAGGACCAGCAGCTGCTGCAGCCATCACATCACCAGGAATAACACATATGGGGACAGAAGTCCCTGTCTGCCCTTTTCGCTCCACCAGAGAGGAGAGGGATGCAGGGCAGCAACACCAGTGCAGCCTGAGGAATGCTATATTAGATCTAGATTAGGTAAGGAGAGCTGTGCTGCTTCTTCATTTAACTCTTAATGACCAAATGAGCTGCTTCTATCTTCTAACCCCAAGCAGATAGCACATTTACAAATTGGGGGTGGGGAGTTCAGAGTGCTGCTTCTGGATCTTTGGGAGAAATCGGTGCTGAACTTCAGCTGCAAAATCTGTCTTACTATAGAGAAAGGAAGGAGATCCTGGTGTTTCCATACCCTTAAGGCACTTGGGAATCTTTCAGACTCTCAGGGCCTGTCCTACATACAATGAAAATCTTAATGAAAAACAGAGACACTTATAGTGAAAGAATAGAAAGAAAGGACTTGGGCCCGAAAATTAATTTCTTTTTGCCCTCTTGCCCATGCAGAGCCTCATCTGCTGGGACAGGGACAGGAATTCCACTACACTGAGCTGTTCTCAGAAGGGAGGCCGGGGATCACAGTTAACCCAGTGGCCCTTTGCTAAACTGCAATTTCCTCCTCCTTGGCAAAGATAGCACAGCAGGGTCAGATCAAGGCACAGACAAAACCAAACTTTGCAGCCCTGAGGAGTGGGACATGAGTCAAACCCAAGCTGCTCCTGATGCAGTGATTCAGTGGGGACTGCAGGATTTCCTGCCCTGGAGACACTGTAGGGCAAAGAGGAGGTGGCTCATGGCCTGAAGGGATGGGGAGACCCCATTGCCCATGGTCCATGCACTCTCACCGCCACATCAGCCCATCTCACTCCCCAGCACTCAGGCACACACCAGGAGGGGGGGACCTGCTCTGACTTTGCTGGCCCTGTGGAGCCAAAAGTTGGACGTGATGATCCTTATGCATCCCTTCCAACCCAGGAGATTCTGTGATTCTCAGAACAGAAGTTGCTTCCTCCAGTGGCTGGTTCAGCTGCCTGTGGCAGGTGCTGGCACCGCAATTAACAGTAATTGTATAAGAAACTGGTCTTGTTTTCCCCTCCATTTCCCAGGTAATAGCCTGCTTTGGGTCAGGAGTTTCACAGATTCACAGAGTGTCAGGAGTTGGAAGGGACCTCAAAAGATCATCTAGTCCAACCCCCCCTGCCCAAGCAGGATCACCTAGAGTAGATCACACAGGAACATGTCCAGATTGGTCTTGAATGTACCCAGAGAAGGAGACTCCACAAGCTCTCTGGGCAGCCTGTTCCAGTGCTCCATTACCCTCACAGTGAAACTCACCCTTAACATATTTATAGACATTAATGAGGTCACCCCTGTCTCCTTCAAGCTAAAGAGTCCCAGCTCCCTCAGCCTNTGGACATGAGGGCACACTGCTGGCTCATGGTCATCCTGCTGTCCGCCAGGGCCCCCAGGTCCCTCTCATCTACACTGCTGATTTGCCTGAACTGGCAGCACAAAAATCCTTGGGCAGAGCCCGACCTGGATAAAACAGGCAGCTCAGCTGAGCTGGTTCGGTAGCAGGAGGAGAAACTCGAAAACCTGCTGCTTTATTGCTGTTTTTTCCTTTAACTGAAGCGCAGCAGGAGGAAGAAGAGCTGCCGGAGAGCCCTGTGGCAGGGCTGCTCGTGACCCTTTGCCTTCCCTTGCTGTTCTCGGGTGGGTGCAGCGTCACCTCTCCTCACAGCAAGCAGAGGAGCCCTCCAGGAGTGATAAACAAGCGCTCAAGGAGGAGTTATTCAAGATTCGCCATCCCCTCTACATTTATATAGAGCAGCTTCATTTTCGTCTCGCACTGTCTATGAACCGCCGTCCTGCCGCTCGGGACTGCGGCAAGCCCCGGAACGCGGGCGGTGAACAGCCCGAGTACCGCTGGGCCGGGGGACGGACGCAGCCTTGGCAGGACCGGGAGGCCGGGTGGGTGCGGGCTCCTCGGTGGGGTTGGACGCCCCTCGGGGACCGCGGAGCTCCGTGGAGGCGACCGCAGGAACCACGGGGCCCGGGCAGTGCGGTGGTGGCGCCACCTGGCGGCGCTCCGGGGAGACGCCGGCGCCCGCCGGTTCCGGTTCATGTAGCGGCCGGCGCTCCGCCCTGAGGCAGCGCTGTTCCCCAGCGCTGTTAGCGGTCACCCGCAGGCTGCAGAGCTCGGGGGTAGCGTCGTGTCGCGACATCGTTTGACAGTGGCGATAATGCCGCGTCATTTGCTCCGGGGAGACCTAATCACAGCCTATCAGTACGTAAAGGGGTCCTAAGGAAAGCTGGAGAGAGGCTCTTCACCGCGGGGGAGCACATAGGGACAGGGCAGGGTTCGATGGCTTCAAGCTGGAAGAGGTTCAGACTGGATGTTTGGAAGAAGTTCTTTACTGTGAGGTGGTGAGGCCCTGGCACAGGTTGCCCAGAGAGGCTGTGGAAGCCACTTCTCTGGAGGTGTTCAAGGACAGACTGGATGGGGCTTTGGGCAACCTGGTCTAGTGAGATGTGTCCCTGCCCATGGGAGGGGTGTTGGCACTAGATGATCTTTGAGGTCCCTTCCAGCCCAAGCCATTCTGTGACCCTGGTGACAGCTGTCACCCTGGTCCCTTCTGGATCTTGGCAGTCACCCCAAAATTGTCAGCTGGGTTTTGAGTCCCACCGCTTGCCCTGGGCGCTCACAGCAGCAGCAGATGAGAGAGGTCAGGTCTGTGAGGGTCAGGTCTCTGAGGTACGGGTGGAGGTAACCATGACAGGTCCCCTTCAGCCTCTCTGCTGAGTGGAGTTACTTATGAGAAAAGCATGGCTCCAGATAGGGACCATACAGCTACGGGAAGGGAACGCTGGGCCCCCTCTGCTCCAAGACATTCATCAGTGTGGGATAACCACCTGCCAGGGGAGGCTGGCAGTCAAGTATGACTGCTGCCTTGTTCTGACATAAACTCACATCAGTTCTGCCGGGACACGGAGAGGAGAGCAAGTAATTCAGTGTTCTACACTTGAAAGACTCTCCTGAAATCTGAGATGCTGAGCAAGAAGAAGGAAAGAATGAAAATGGGAGCAAAAATTAAAATCTTTGATGCTTTTACCTGCCTCCTTCACAAAATAATTATCCACAGCCTAGAGCTTATTTCAGGGATATAGAAGCTCTGTCTGCTTGTTTCACCTAAGCAGTATTTTACAGCAGGGAAGATCTTTTTCCATTTGGACAAAGGCTGAAGCTTTTCAAGGAGGGGGGTAATAATGCTGTGCTGAAGGTTGCCGTGTCTGTATAAACAACATTCTACAGTACAAGCTTCCTTCAGCCTTTCTCTTCTTGTCATTTAAAATTGATAAATAAACTTGAATGGTCCTTGCTGTTACATCAGAATATCTCAGAATCAATGCTGTTCCAATGATCTGGCACCCACATAAACCTTAAAACCAACCCTTGGCCTAAGTAGAAAGCCACCAGCACCTCACTTCAGCTGCTCCATGTCAAAGGCAAAGCAGCACTTACCAAACCCCTCAACAGGTCCTGTGACATTGCTTTAGAAGTGAGGAGCTTCCTGCCACATGTACAGCTTGGAAAAGTAATTAGCAGGTATTCCCTGTAATTGGAGAGGAAAAGTTCCCTCGCAGTACCAATTTAAATATGATCACCCAAGTGGCCTTTGGGAGTTTTGACAGGGGATGGGATGAGGGGGTTGGTTGGAAATACTTTCTTGCCCGAGATACTACAAATCCTTTGAAAATGTTTTCTTTCTTGTATTTTTCTCAGGGGATCACTGCAGAGATCAGGAGGAGGTGCATGAGATAAGGAAAGTCTCCAGCCTGTGCTGGGGCTCTGTGCTCTGCTACAGTCAACTTGAGCTCACAGCAGACGAGTGAGCTTTTCTCACGAGCCACAACTAGAGCAAAGCAGCATGAGTAAATGGACAATGCTGGGAAATTATAGGCAATGGCTCCAGGGTACAGAAAGAGGCGAGGGAGAAGCTCACACCAGGGCATGTTAGTCTCCTGGCAGATAGTCACCTTTCAGAGAAAGTGCTCTTCGTGAACAGAGCATTCTCCAAATTTTCTATACCACATTGTGGTATAGAAAAACACACTTTTAACAAAATGCCTTTCTTAAATAGTTTTCTGATCCCCTCTTTACCTTTTGGCAGGGACTAAGGCAGTATTTATAACATACTGAGAATTACAGATGAGCCCTTGTTTCAGCAGAAACAGGGAAATGTCATTGAGAGGGATGTGTGACAAATTACAGAAGCAGTTGTTTGGAAGAGTGTGAGGTTCTCCAAGATTGTAATTTCTTGTCATAGAAGATTTTATGTGCAGCGAGGCTGCAAGGCAAATGCTTAAGCTACAGTGTTCACCCCCACATTTCTCTAGGAATTTCTCATGTATGGAGTCCATGAATGCAGAGCTGGAAAGGATCTGATCTTTGCAGGGAAGAACACCTTTACAGACAATTTTCTAGCTGTTTCATAAAGACCTTTTCCATCACTGAAGATAATACAGTTTTCCTGGCTAATCTATCCCAGTCCCTCACTATCCTTTCAGGGACAAATATTTCCAGATGCCTAAGCACAGTTCCTGGGACATGTGATGTGACCAGTAGTGGTGTATGGTCATGCATCCAGCAAGGCTGCTGGCCATTGCAAAACTCCAAATATCCAAGTTTGTAAATTCCACCTGGCAAAGTTTCCAGCACAAAAAACGTAAGGATGTCAAATGCATGGCATACCTATCCCTGCACTTTCCCATCGGCACTGCAGAAAACCATAAGGACAAGTCAAAAAAAAGAAACCCAAAAAAAACCCCCTAACCAACCAAACAAAAAATAAAAGCAAGCCATTTTACCCAATATTATCCACTTTAAGGAGAGAGGAATTTTCACAAGAGGGTGAACTTGCAGTATAGACAGAGTGCCTGTGGATTGCAAGCACAGCAGTGTACCTTACCTGCCCAGCGCAGCTCCCATGCATCCCCATGTTAGAGCCGCAGCAGTGCTCTCCTACCAGTGACCTATGCCTAAAGTCTCTTCCCCCTTCAGGACTTGGAGCTACTTGGCTTTGCCACACTGTCATCAAGATATTCTGAGTGGCTGTAGATCCCAAACATACACCACTTATGAACAAAGGATGCTGTGCCAGATATCTACCACATCAGAACCTCTATCATACCGCCAGGAATCCAAGTAGCTGTTTGTAACACCACGCTCCTCCAAAAGCTATGTGCTTCTCTGTGTTTATCCGGACGTACATTGTTGCTTGTTTAAGAAAGAGGTGTGGGAGTGAAACCAGCTATAATGCCTGAAACTCTCTGCAGCTTCCCGGTTTAAACTCTAAACTGATTTTTCTCTGAGGCTACACTATTAACAAGAACAGCAGCCATGCAGGAAAGGTAAACTGTTTGGCTGGCCAATGCTTGCATGATCAAATAATTAATCAGCCTCAAAGGCAAAATTACATTTCCAGGAACCTTGCATCTTTGGGATTAGATTTTGGAGTGGAAAAGGTCAGACTGAGCTACCAGCTCTAATAACTCACTATAGTTTCTTCTGTCATTTTTATTTAATTTGTAACAAGAAAAATAAGCTTCCGTCTAGAGCAAGGTAAAGGAGTTTTCTCATTCTTGTTAAGGTCCACAAGGCAAAATCCTGACATACTTTCTTAAACCTCCATTAATTATTTTTGTCTTGGTCCCAGTTTGGTTTCTAGCAGATATCTGCCTGCAAAACAGAAGTCCCCCTTGCCAACAGCAAATTTATTCACTCTCTGGAGAGAATCACCAGGCTGGACAGTCAGGACCCACTAACTTGCCATTTATCAAAGATCTGACCAAGGTAGGCCTTTAACTGAGATCAGACTGTGGAGCTTGTATTGCTGCTCAAAGAGGGCAGGGTCTGTCTCATGAGAGTGGAATTGATCCCCTTGTGATATTTAGGATGTGGACAGTGGGTTCAGTGGGGAGCAGTGAGCCTGACAGCACTTGGACCATCCCTACAGAGATTACAAACTATGCTGGAAATACAGTAAGTCTCTGGTCCACAGAACACGCTCACGCGATCAGTACATCTAAATTCCTTGGGATGCCAATTTCTGATAAGAACCTACACAGTCAAGATGTAGAACACAAAGGCTGTTACACACAGAAGTCCAGCATCAGATGTCCTCAGCTACTTTGAAAGCAGAGATGAATGGGAGGAATCCCACAGTGCACAAATTCCTGAGGGCTTTTCATTCTGTTCAGGTGACACCTTTCATCTCTTCCCAGCACAGGTTTGACATCAGCATCTGCGAGTGGTCAGGGCTGTTTCTGATGCTTATATACAACTGCAGTAAGTTTGCTCCTAGGGGAAATCCCCCGTCACCTCCATTGCTAACAATGTGAGAATTATTTTTCCTTTTTTTTTCATAATTTCTCTGTTAAAAATATTTCTTATACTTTGCAGCATGTAAAAAATAAATAAATAAACAGGACAGACCAAGACATGGCAATGTTGGGGGCAGCACTGACTCTCCACAGTCACCCAGCAGGTCAGTGTCCAGGCTGAGACACATACCTCAGTGACACACAACAGTTTGTGTTATTGTAGTGCTCATAACCTTCAGCGCCACAGCAGGGTCCAGAACATTCCTGACAAGCACATTCTGGGAACAGGCACTTCCACCCTTGCATGAGATGTCTATGTCACCTTCAGAGCACCTCTAAAGAAAGTGTTTGTGTGCAGCAAGCACGATGGTGAGTTACAGTGCACAGCATATCATTAACAACTGTGCTTGAGCTGCGAAAGGAGTGAAGTGACCTGCTCCCACGCACACGCTGCCTGCACAGGAAGTGAATGCAGAGCAAAGCAGATGCTCCAAGTTCACAGCTCAGCTTCCCTCTACGGGTCCTGCAAAACCCCGAATGCAACACTTGGAGTTTGGGAGGATACCTGGGTGGATCTGTGGCCCAAACTGTTCTCCTGTTTATGGCCAGGCACAGCCTTGTAGGCTCCTTTAATCTCGAAGTCCCTTAAGACATATATGCCAGTGGTTAAAGAGAGCAAGTTGGGAGTGTAAGGAAAATACTTTTATCCTACAGCTTAGGTGTGGTCCAGTTAAATAGCAGACTTCTGTACACCAGGTACACGGGGCATCAGGAGAACTGAATGTCATTCACATATTTCCTACCGGTGCTAAGCTCAGCTCTCACTAGCATTTTCAGTTCTCTCCTTCGCTGAGTACAGAAATCTTCCCAGTTTGTTTGTTTTCTAAACAAAAAATAAAAACTGGGAAGAGGGATATTTCTAAGCTCTCTATTCACGCCCAGTTGTTTACAGGTATGCTGCTGGGACAGCAAAGTCTGGGCTTAGTGACTGGCTGTACTATGAAACTTCCCAAAGACAGATCTCATTTTTTGCCAAGAATAACTTTTCTGTACCAAATTAATTTCCGTAGTGAATGTACAGGAGGGAACAGTAATTTTAGGAGTATGCTTGAGAAATAAGACTTTCAATTATAGGCTCTCAACAGGTCCTGGAAAAGTTTTTTTGATTCACTCACCTATGTGTTTTAGAAGTATAAAAGACCCCAGCATAACCGGAATACTGCTGCCTTCATTTCTAAACTTTGAGAACAGCAAGCAGATTGTGTCTTATCAGGAGACACCTCTGAGGTTATATGTAAATGACACATGCGCACAGCTCGACAAGATGTTTGTTGACAGCAAGCTCTCAGCTACCGCTTTCCACACTTTACAGCTCCAACTACTGTCACTGCCTTTGAAAAGCAGGCAGAAGATGATAAAATGTACTGCTGAAGGTACCCAGCTGCACTAAACTGGGGAGCCCTCCTATCTTTTCCCACTGATCAGAATCTTTACCACTTCTTCATCTAACTTGCAAGCTCCTCTTCAGCAACCCTAACTACACTGTATTTAGGAGCAACCAAGAATTGGGTTGCTGGCTGTGACCTTCTAGTCCCTTTCAAAGACATATGGAAGAGAAAGAAATACAGGGTTACCATGAACAGAACTCATAACTGAACAAATTGAGCTACTGTTTCTGCAACTGCGCTGCTCAAATGGGTTGGACACACCTGAGAAGTGAGATGCTGTGAAATAGTATGGTTTGGGGTTTTTTTTTCTATTAATTGATGTCTTCCTATGAGAAAATACAAGAAAAGTTCTCATCTATCACTCAAAGACCCCAATCCCAAAAAGCCCTGTAGAAAAGCTTGCCAGTTCATAACAAACAGCAGGTATTGAGCATTGGCTAAGGCAAACTGGTCTAAATTCCCTCATTTATTATAAACTTAATGTAAAGTTTACATAATGTAACAAATTATTGTAAAATTTGTTCAATCATAACAAAACCGTGCATGAAGAAAAAGCTATTGTGCTCTCTCTCACTTCACAGGTTGAGCAATGGAGGACCAAGACAGTAATGACTGAGTTTATGGAGAAACAGGTTTGCCTTGAGCTGGGAAATCCACATGGATCAGCTCCTCCTGACTTGGACAGAGCAACTGGGCACATATGTGCAGGCTGACTGCTGTGCGTGAAGATATTAAACCACAGTTTGCAGTAGATGAAATCCAGGGAGAAGATTCCTAAAGTTTTGTTGGACCTTTGGTTCCCATGTCAAGTGATGTGCCCTGATGCTCAGGGCACACCTACTGCTTCAGGCAACATGAATCACAATGAAAACTATTTGACTGAGGTGGCTGAGTTGACAAATGCTTTCTGTGAGGGCTGAGGGTCAGATGGGAAATGCTGCTCCCCAGTTGAAAATTTGTGACAAAATATCATCCCTGAAACTTGTGAGGTTGAGAAACAGTATTTTTCAGTGTATCCAGGTCCAGCAAAGATATCTAGTGACCAAAGCTTGACACACCTGGCTTTCCATGTCTGGGATTCCAGCTATTCGTGCTGCTGCACCTGGCAGATAGTTTGCAGTCAGCACTAGGATGCTGTGTGTGGCAATAGATATCCACACAATGTCTGGCATCACTACAGAGATCACAAGGTCACCTGCCTGCCTAAGGAAGAGCAAAAAGGTGTCTTTGTCCTAGTCCACTGAGATGGCCACAGAGAACTATCTTCCCTCTGAAAGGCACTATGGAAGCGGAGAGGTCTGGCATGGCAGTATGTCAAAGGCAGTGTTCTCTCTGTGATTTTTATGAGTGTCCGCAAGAAGGAAATTAGAAACTGAAGTCTACCCTCTCTCCCATTTATAAATGTGTCTGTAAAGTGTACGTTGTGCTGTAGGTTAATGATGTAGTTTTCAGGCAAGATTAACTGCTGCGTCAGACTGCCATCAATTCTTTATGATTGCAGGGCCGTTTCCCTACTAAAAATGAATGTTACATTCCCTGAGGGACAGGCTGCATGCAGCCTCAGTCAGGTGTGTAGAGCGGGAAGATGAGAACAAAATTTACAAATAAAAACCAACCCAACCAAAACAACAAAGCAGAAGACACAAGCTAGTTCCCCATCTCCCACACCAGGGAACAGGTATGTGACATTCCTCACTGCCACTTCTGAGCACCCTGAACGAGGTTAAATATGCAGACATGTGGAGGTGCCACTGCCCCTCACTGACAGGGCCAGCTCCCTCTGAAGTGATGCTGTAAGGAATTCGGTGTCCAATGCCAGGCAACAGTGACTTCATACAAGATCAGCACAAGTGTCATACTGCCTCAAGAGCCCGAGACATTGTTTGTGCATTATTGTGTCCAGATGTTGTTTATTGCTATAGTTGATCATTTTATCAGGCCTTGCCCGTATTTGGGGTAGATCCCAAGAGTCTGCCTGTAGCTGCATGAGCACGAGTGGAGTCACCTTACCCAACAGTCCTTTTTAAGACATCTGCCTAAGAAACGTGGGAAGAATTGTCCTTTTTAGGTGCCTCTCTTTCTCATGCTTCCTCTCTCTGCATCAACTGCAGAAGGGAGCCTGATGCCTACCTAGATTAGAACCATATTTTTAGATGTTTGAAGCAAGCGGAGGTGAAGCCTCATCTGGAATGCAAGTCTCTGACCCAGTAACTCTGACCAGGTACAACTGGTGGGCCTTAAAGAATCCCAGTTGCCTTTGTTAACAATAATCCACATGTTAACTTGATTGGAAAAAACATTACCATTCAGTCTGAACCTTCCCAGAAGACCCTAGTGTCTTTCTAACCATATCCTTTGATTCAGCTTTGGGCCGGCACATTTTCACATACTTTATTTTGTGTTTATGTAGAAAAATAAGTTATGACCATGCAAAGAATCACAGAATGTTAGGAGATGGAAGGGACCTCGAAAGATCTAGTCCAATCCCCCTACCAGAGCAGGATCACCTAGATTAGGTCAAACAGGAACACATCCAGTCAGGTTTTTAGTATCTCCAGAGAAGGATACTCCACAACCTCTCTGGGCAGCCTGTCCCAGTGCTCTGTATCTGTAAGAACCTTCTATCCTAATAACCACATAATTGTTTTGGCTTTGACTAATGAAATAAGCCAGTTGAGAAAAATAAATAAATCTTATACCTCAGAGTCCTAACTGACAAGATGTTGTATTGCCATTACCATAGGTGCAGCTGAGATCTTTATTTAAAAATGGAACTGAAAAAAAATTAATTGTGAACATCACAACACTAAATAGGTTCCTAATTAAATGCAGTACAGCTACTTTAAAAAACTGTTCTGGTGTTGGTTTGCTGACAACAGCTGTAGGACCTTCTGAGAAAGCTCATGATTAGGTTCATGCTTAACTGCACTTCTTTCACCCAACTCCTACCCATGCTTGGCACTCACAGCTGAAAACCTTCAGCCTGAACAACATTAAGACTTTCAAGGCATCTCTAATTATACCATAGTCACAACTGCACCTATGGTTCAGTTTTGCTATTTGCAACTGTGTTGAAGAAAACATTTCTGGGGCTGCACCACTGCAAGGACAGGATGGGAGGAGTCCAGATATGAACCCTAAAATGTATCACTGCCTTCTGCCACAACTACTAAGTTTTTCTTTCTGCTTCAGTATCTGCATGGTGAGACAGCTGGATCATCTTCCAGGCCCCTAAAGCAATTGGAATGGTAATGTCTGTACCTTTACTTTCTTTGAAAGAGCCAGCTTGCATATTGGATGGTTGGTATGAGTCATTCATAGGAGACATGATGGTTTTCAGGGGTGGCGAGCATCCACCGCCACCACTGGAGTACTGAATCTTTGTAACATGAAGGTGGCCAGGAACAAGACTGTAACCACAAAGGTCAAAGACCACCATGGAGGAGCAGGGTGATTCACTGACTCCTTCTTCAACACCCCAGCAAAGAGGAGGGCAAATGTATGACCAGCTGGACCACTTTTGTAGGAGCAAATATTTATCAGGATTTATGCCAGTATAGCCTCAAAAAACTGACACAAGAACTGGCCAAAAGAGGCATCTGTCCCCCTCTATTCCTTAGCCACTTGGAGAACAGCAATCACTGTTTTTTAAAAAGCTGAAAGGCTTGACAAAGTAATCTTTAAATGCAGGAAGGGTGCCAAAAAGCTTTCCATTCATATGCAGAACAGGTACAGTACAAGCTGTAACAACACAAACTTCAATTTATCTATTGCTGTGGTCCCACCATCTCCAGAGTATGGCAGCTCTCCCCCAGTGCTCTGACACAGCAGCAGTATTTTCTTCTCATGCAGCACACTGGAGATAAAATTTGATTAATTCCAAGCCAGTTTGCCTGCTCTGACTCTCTGTGTGTATGGGGTGTGTGTATGTGTCTGTAGAAACTTCAGCATGTTTGTAGGTTGGTTCTTGTGCACAGTGCTGCTCAGAAGATCACTGGACATCCCCAAGCTTATGGGAATAAACAAACCTAATGTAAAAGAGAGATACACAAAAATCCACAACTCCAGAATGGGCTCCCTTTCATCCACCTGGAGAGAAGGGAAAACATCAGTCTTGTGTGCAGATGACAAGAGTTACTTCCTTGTTTGCCTAATAAATATGGGCAAATTCAAAATACAGAGAAGAAAGACTGTGTTCACAGAATCAGAGTTTTCAACGAGCTGAAGACACTAAACTGCACGTGCCGCATGAGAGACATGACAACTGCCCTGGTAATTATTTTCATGTTTCCTAATTCTACCACAAGGTACTCATTTCACTACCTATTATACTCAAAAATTGTCACAGTGCAGGGGGAAGAAGGGAATAGCTTGTATCTCCATAACGTGATCACTGCCAATACATCAGTGTATGAATACAAATTAATGCATTTTCCCTCAAGTACCAGAAGAAGTCAAAAACATTTGACTTAGTCTTATGAGGAGAACAGCTATTTTAAAAGAAATAGCATTAGGGGGCAGAAAAGCAGAATGGTATATGCTATGGTCATCTAAAACAAAACAAAGCAAAAGGCTCAGATAGTGACATCTCTCATACCATAGCATCTGGTCTTTGCATCAGCAAAGAAAGAAGAAATATATTTGATTTCTTCTTTGTTGTGTTTTTAATTAAATTATTTCTCCTGTAATTTTATTTAGGCTATAAATATTAAATCTTGGCTGCATACTCATTTCTGGAGGATCCTGGCAAGCTCACTGTGACATTGCATAAGTTTTCCTCCCCCAGTCCAGGTTTCAGGGAAGGAACAGTGAAATTTAGGCCTAAAGTTTTCCCTTTCAGATGAGCCCCTGCTTTGCTTCCCAGCTTGCCTGGCGCATAAGAGGTTTAGCCAGGGAGACAGGCAGGGAGAGGTAAGGTTAAAGGGGAAGTGAGAGAAGAGAACAGCTTGATTGACTGGTCCTTCAAACACTTTGGCTGTTCTGAATTCTAAATATAGCAAGAATTAATGAGGCAGCACTGTCATTCAACATTAAAATTGTCCTAAAACTGTGCATGCTGTACCGCTGAACACCGCAGGATAAACACAAGGCAGGCTTCTGCACCCACCTCCACACAGAAACACCTAACCAGTCTCTCTTTCAAACAGGCACCTTTAAACTTACTTGTGATGCAGCATGTTGATGTACCACCGTGAGGGACAGGAAGGTTGAACCCAAAGAGCAGCTGACCAAGCCAAGAGGGGACGACAGCAGAAGAAAGGTTTTGAGTCTTAACCATGTAGCTCATTCTTCCAGATAAAATAGGAAAGACCACAACAATGATTTTTACCACCAACTCATCATTTCTCTGGTCATGTAGGTTCTCAACAAGAATGAATCACTTTGCAAGAGGAATCGATGGTCCTGATATTGACAGTTTCTGAAAGGAGAAAACCAGGCCAGACTGCAGAGTGGTGGATTTTGGGCTGGTCTCATGTGCCTGTGAGTCTGAATACTTCAGTGAGTCTGGGCTAATTAGCCTAATCAATACTTAGACTGTTTCCTAAATGAGGAAAGAGGTTTATGTGTATGTCTTTAAAACAATCCCTATAATGCACTTTGGATAAATACCAACCATTGTGATTATCATTTCTGCACAATTGCATGGAATGGACCTCGACTGATGCCACCCTAACATGCATCGCACCCAAAGGCCACCCTTTTCTGCTTGATTTGCATAAGCAGCTGAAGAATATCCTTGCAGGGGAAGAAGGATAGGTAACCTTGAATTTTATTTTCCCTCCAGAATCTCTCTCTGCTTTACAATACTGGGCATGTTCATGCAAGGCAGGACTAGAAGGCAGTTTCTGAGCCACCGAGTCCAGGCTGGTGCAGCTGCAGATGTCTCATACACTACTGAGAAACCATCTCTCCTGATCTCCTACAAGGGACAAGATTCGACATCTAAGCATGGATGTGCACTTTGCACCTGCAGAGTCAGTAGCTGTGGTGTTTAGATCCACCCCCTTGAGTTCAGAGAGGAACAATGTTCAACTTAGAGACAGCACGACTCTATTCCCAGCTACACCTGCCCAATTCATTTGCTTTCAGCTGGACTGGAGCAATTTGTCACTTGACTTTTTTCATCTCTGAAGACCATAACCCTGGCACTGGTGAGATGAACATATACAGGCACAAGGATATCAGCAAGGAAGACACCAGATGTAATCTGGCCCAGTACTGATGATAAAGTCTGTCCCCAGGTACATTAGTTGACCTTTTTAATGTCAAAATGATTTGGATCTTGCCCTTTTGCATCTAGACTTGTGAAGGGAAGTGAGGCAGGGAAAGCATTGAGAAGGAGGACAGGGTCTCACCACAGGTGGTTCATGACCTTGGTTTGTGAAATCAGCCAGAGTTCTCCACCTTTGCAATCCAGTTGAGGTAGCATTCAGCTTCGAAGATGGGTTTTCATATTTGCCTCCGTTCTGTATTTATCACCACAGAGGAAATGAAAATACAATAATGAGCAACATACCCCATAGCCTTGGAGCTAATTACACATCTTTCTTCACGAAGTAAGTGGAAAACACACGAGCTTGGAAGATATCCATGGAGCAATTAAACACACGCTTGTCAACGTGTCACAAATACTGTGTTTTTACAGTTGAAATCAAAACACAAAATGCCATCTGATTGAACTTCAGAATAATTAGCACATCAGAGTGCACAACCACGACAAGTACCTGTCAACAGCTATCAGCACAGCAGTGACATCCTCCACTGCGAATAATAATGTCGTTTTCCACTTTGGAATAGTAATGCTATTTTTTGTCTTTTGAAAAAGCAGCATTGTTTAAAGCAGATACAAATATACCCTCCGTAAAACAAGATTCCATTCTGCTAAGTTAACAGTCAAACAGAATTATTTCATCATTTTTTGTAACCAAGGCTCTAATTCCACATGCAAAAGCAAACAAGGCTCTAATTTCACATAGCTGCTGGAGGGAGTGGAGGGTGCTGCTTGTGGGATGCTGCCTTTGTTAGCACATGCCGATGGACTCCCAGTGTGTCAAGCTGCGTAACCAGGAACATTCTGGACTTGTACTGATTTGGTGATTCCTACCAGGAAACACACCAATGTAAAAATATACCAGGGTCAGGTTCTGTGGGAGATGGTCAGCAATTTTCAGGCAAATTAATAATGAGACTTCTGCTGTGCTCCTGGCGTAGCTTGTTGAGACCAAGGTAAGAAAAAGCAACAACAAAAAATAGTTCAGTGAAGTTTTGCTGAAGTCATAAACTCCCTTACTCATCTATTTTGTGTAAATAAACTTGTTATAAATAGATATGATTTAAAATGCATGTTGAATCACACAGACTGGCAGAGCTCACCCTCTTTGAGGGTTGAGTACAATTTCACGCCTGTTGACTATGACTTTAATTAACAAGTGATACAAGCTCAGACCATTTGGTCTTTAGAGTCCATTAAAAGAAAAGATTGTCTCTTACTGGCAACACCAAACTCACCATCCTACAAAGACAAGTTTTGAAAAAAAAGGTTGGAAGAAATCAGTGTAGGGTCAGTCTTGGGTCAGCAAAATCAGTATTCTGATTTGCCTGACTGAGGATGTGGTTTTCCTATTTGCATCACACTGCAGTCATCCTCTCTTCCAGCTCTGCCTGTGCTCAGAAAAGATCCACACATGAAGTGAATCCCAAAGTGGAGATGCTGATGTTAGCTTTGAGGACCTCAGACTTGGGTGGTAGCAGTGGTACAGCCACACCGGCTGAGCATGTTGCCAGCCTGATGAGCAGGGGTGATTTAGAGGGAGTTGGGTATTTCTGCACGATGCTACATTGTGACACACCATTCTGCCTTACATGAGAGGTAAGTCAGTTCCTGTAGCTGTTCCTAAGTTGGCTTGTCTGCCCACCAGAGTGACAGCTTTTCATGCCAGCTGGAATGAGGTTGGTGGCATCGCAACAAAAAACCTCTATTTATATCAACAGCATTAAGTAACTGATCCATGGAGACGGCTCATCCTCACTCAAAGCACAGAAAGCCACCTCCACCGAAGTCTGTATCATTTTATCCCAGTCCAGAGCAGTTGGTTCTGCCAAGACTTTGCATCCCCTGGGGTGGGATTTGTCTTCTCATGTCTTTAGCCATTTAAAAGGTAGGTGCTTATCTCAAGTGGTAACTTCTGCTGTGACCTGTGGGAAGATATCAGGATCTCCAGAAAGCAACACATCTCATCTGTCTTAGATACTTGCATCAGCACCTTCCAAATTGTGTGTAGAGCACAGGAATGGTGTGCCCAGCAGGACTAGGGAAGTGACCGTCCCCCCTGTACGTGGCACTAGTGAGGTCACACCTCGAGTGTTGTGTTTGGTTTTGGGCCCCTCGCTGCAAGAAGGACACTGAGGTACTGGTGTGTGTCCAGAGAAGGGCTGGTGAAGGGTCTATATCACAAATGTTATGAGGGGTAGCTGAGGGAGCTGGGGTCATTTAGCTGAAGAAAAGCAGGCTGAGGAGAGACTTTACCACTCTCTACAACTATGTTAAAGGAGGCTACAGCCAGGTGGGTGCTAGTAATAAGCTATGAGAGGAAATGGCCTCAATTTGTGCCAGGGGAGGTTTAGATTGGTTATTAGGGAAAAATTCACCACCAAAGGGGTTGTCAGCCATTGGAACAGGCTGCCCAGGAAAGTGGTTGAGTCACCATCCCTGGAGATGTTTACAAGACCTGTAGATGTGGTGCTTAGGGACATGGCTTAGTGGTAGGCTTGGCAGTGCTACATTAACAGTTGGAGTTGATAATCTTAAGGGTCTTTTCCAACCTAAACTATTCAGTGATTCTATCTGACCCACACCAGAACAACTCCAAAATGAAGCAAAACACCTTGGACGTAAGCTGCCAGGGTAACGGGGATTCTCACAGGAAGCAAATCTTTTGTAAATTCAAACACTTTGCTTAAAAATGCTTCATTTTATACTTAGAAGAAAAAGCCTGGTCAGTATTACATGTTGCAGAGACTTGACAAAAGATAACATTCAAACCAATTTAGTTCAATTTTTAAAAAAGAGCACTGGAACAGGCTGCCCAGGGGGCCTGTGGAGTCTCCTTCTCTGGAGACATTCAAGACCCATCTGGATGCCTACTTGTGAGACCTGCTGTAGGGAACCTGCTTTGGCAGGGGGGTTGGACTTGATGATCTCTCAAGGTTCCTTCCAAGCCCTACAATTCTGTGATTCTGTGAAAGGTGGGGTCTCCCATTGCCAGTGCCCCAACTCAGGAACTTCACTGGTGTCCCAAGGAAGTTGAAAGCGAAGATGCCATCTGACGGACAGAAAGGTCTGAGCAGACCGAAGGTGTCTCTGGAGACCAGGTCCAGATAGAAACCTTTGTGGACACACTGCTTGTCCCTTGAACTCATCCCCAGGACAGAGAGTACTGCTAAAACTTGGGGGTGGAAAGTTTTGAGACATGAAAAGTTTGACCAAGGAATTACACATTCGTTTTGGAAGGCTTGAACAAACCAGACCCCAGGGAGGGGAATACTAAGCACAAAGAGGCTATGCCACTGGTCCCTTTAACCTGATACCCTGTTTCCCAGGAAAATTACACACTTACAAAAACCCGCCACAATGCTTATACAGCGTGATGGTTCCTGTAGGTTCTCCTCTCACCCAAGCTTCCAGCATTCAGTGCTTTAAGGGCATCCTACATTGTAAGCTCCAGCCAGATCATTATTTTACTAACGACCCACCCATATGCATACAATTAATCTCTTCTTCAACATAAATTTACTTTTAAACTATAACGTCCTGTGGCAGCGACTTCCAGGCTGGAGTTTGCTTCTGCCCTGACTGCTGTAGACGTAGCACTTGGATGGTGAGAAATGATGAATCATTACTCCTTGTTTTCCACAAGTTTTATGATCTTAGGACCGCTGAAAACACACGCCAGAAGTCCCCAAAGACAAGCCGAAAAAAAAACCACAAAAACTTGGTAGAGAAACAAAGGGAGACGAGAGAGAAGCAGATTAAAGCAAAAGTAAATATGTATCGAGTTTTAAAGCTCTGTGAGATCTGAGTACGAATTGGAGCCATTCCTCTTGTTCTAAGGACATCAGTAGCATTTCACTTTTCCTGAGTGCATCTCTTTTCTTCTGTCTCATTTGTAAGAGGCAGCATGTCTAAAACAGAGACACCACTTTAAGGTGCTTTATGGCAACTTCCCCTCCAGTTTCCTTTTCAAGCTGCTTTGATTTCCACCATGACTTCACCTTCAAAGGTACTTCAGAGCACACCCAGCTGATGGTTCACGTACATGTCCCCAGCCTAGTCAAGAGTCTAGCTCTTGCTTTATACATATTTTTCATCTTTATCTTCCTAAATCGAAAGACACACACGCACACACCCTGACATATTTCCCAGCTCATGTCCCAGCCTAACGACTGTGCTTTAATTGGCCCAAGGCATCAAACCAAGCCCAACAGCTGTTGGAGTACAGAGCCGCAGCTCACATACAACATTAAAACAATGGGAAATGTATCTCAGATAGCGGAGAAACAAACATAGGTTGATACCCATCTGTCAGACTCATTAAAATAACACATTTAATAGTTTAATAGGGCAATAGGTCCAAGCTGGAACACAGAAAGTTCCATCTTAATATAAGGAGGAACTTTTTCACCGTGAGGGTGACAAATCACTGGAACAGACTGCCCAGAGAGGTTGTGGAGTCTCCTTCTCTGGAGACATTCAAGATCAATCTAGACATGTTCCTGTGTGATCTAATCTAAGTGATTCTGCTTGGGCAAAGGGGGTGGACTAGATGATCTTTCGAGGTCCCTTCCAACTCCTAACATTCTATGATCCTATGATTCTATGATTCTATGAATAGGGTTAGCAGCATCTCTGCTTTGGTTCCTGCCCTGACCCTGCAGTAAGACCTGCTTAGAGAGACCCTGAGGTGAGGTTACCTGCAGAGATAGACCCAAGAAGCTGCCTTCACCTGCCCAGCCCTAGGACAGGTTCTGCCCATTAGTAATCCAAACATCCAGTGTTGAAGTTCTTAGGGACCACTGCTCACCTCACACATGGGCATCTTTCTGCTTTTCCTGAGCTGCCCCTGCTCCAACACTTCCCACCATGCACAAGAGACATGACACAGCCTGTAGAACACAGGATAGAGAGATGGAGTCAAGAGCGACCAGCACATCATCCAAGGACACCACAGGTGTCACCATGCCCCTTGGCAGCCTGAGGGGACCAGGCCTGGAGCTGATCAAGGGGCAGGAGTCAGCCTGACTTTAGGGCATCCAGATCCATGAGTCCTGCCAGAGCTCTCGGAGACACACAGTGCTCACGATTCAAGCTGTAAAATCCAGCTCAGCTAAATTGAGGTTCTTTTTAATTAGAGAAAACACTGCCCTAAGAAAAAGCAAACACTTGTGTAATCACCATTACCCAGCTGACTGCAGCTACCAAAAAGAAACCTCAAGGAATCTCGTTTAAGCTATAAATGGGCAGTAAGTAGCAGTTTCGGTAAGTGTGGTGTTGGAACAACCGATGCAAGTTTAACAGTTTAATACAAACATAAGCCATTAATTTAAGGCAGGTATTTTTAGCAGCTGTAGAGCTAGGGGAGAAACTGTGCTGGCAGAGCCAAGAAAAACACAAGCAAGGATGGCGCAAGTCTCCCTGCATCCTCTTTGCCACCGTGGTGCTGACCTGCTGTGCCCTCTGAGGCACATGGCTCTGTCACGGCCCCCCTGCACCACAGGGATGGTGTGGCAGGTCCCTCAGTGCCCGCTTGTCTGGGTTGGTGGTTTTGGAGGGGTTTTTTTAGGTTTAGTTTATCTTTGGAAGCCCAAAAGGCCTCATCAAGAACGTAGTCTCACGCCGTTCCATGCAGAGGACTGCTGAGCAATCAGAAAAGGCAGTTGTCAAAGAAAACAGGGCTTCTCAAACTGCACTCAGCAGAGCTGCCATTGTACCACAAACGTTTACACCATTTTTTGACCCAAGTCTACCAAGTCTTGATAGATTTATGTAACTGATTCTGCCATCTGGTCTGTTCACACTCTTACATTAGCATAGCATGGACCAGCAGCACACTGCCATGGCTCTTCTCCTACAGTCCTCCACCATCCAGCACATGGTGTCACATGGCAACATGCCATGGTGGCACAGCCAGAGACACAACCGTTAGCAAGCTTTAAGAGTGCAGGGTCCTCCCCCAAGGCACAGCAAGATGCCTACACTACCGTGAAACCTCCAGCACCCATGACACCTTCAGGAGATCCACCTCATATGGAATTGATCCTGCCTCACCATATGGCTCTACAACTAGAGAGTCTCCTGTGCTGGGACTCCTGGCAGGCAGCGGGTCTTCAAGGAAGGAAGGCAGGGTGCAAGTTTGAATCCAAGGCTTACAGGAAAGTTAGGATTGTTCCAACAGCTCAGTGAAACTCTACCAAATTCCTGACGATGTCTGAAACTTGCTGTCTACAATTTTATGTGTAATACCTTAAGACTATTCGCTTACTCTAAAAGTGCCAAAAAAAAAAGTTAGTAACTAATAAGCATTGACTAAATTTTCTAGTATATACTTCCAAAGCTTGCAATACAAATGTATGTTTGATATAAACATTAAATACTTTGGCATTTAACACATCCTTATGGGATATCATGTATTATGTATCTTTATCATCATGCACAGATGACACAAATACGTATCAGAAAATGTTTTGCTTTTGGAGAAAGAAAAGAAAAAGCCCTGCTATCAAAAGCTTCCCATATTGACATTTTAAGTAAAACCAGGAGTAGTTAAAACCAACAGCCACTGAACTGTGAAGTCAGAGGCATAAAACTGTACATTACTAATGACGACACAACCCATGTGAGTCCCAACTTGCAAAGCAAAGCTTGTACAGGTCTTTATTTCCTTGGCTCCAGGATCCAACTTCCCTACGTACTTGCTTAACAATAACATTGTCATCTGTGTGTGTCAGCTACACTGCTGAAAAGCTCAGCAACCCATACTCCCGGGGGGTCGGATGTCATACAGGTGGCATCTGGTGAAAACAGCGGAAGCTTGGCATCTTAGTTCAGTCCTTATTTTTAAGTATGTCCTTCTCCTATTTCAACATGAAAAAAAAAAAATAGAGAAATTTCCCCAAACTCTGTTTCTTGGTGAAATATCTACCTTTTGAAATAAAACAAACTGAAAGGAATCACAGCTGGGTTTATCAAGGTGCCTTCTCCTGGCCTTTTAAAAAAAACCAAACTTCTCCTGTTGTCACCTGGTTTCTTTACATGGAAGGGGCATCAAAACAAGCATCTGTTTGTGCAAATATTCCATTTATTTAATAAATTGGCCAGAAAAAGACATCCACAGACCATTCTTGATACCATACAACATGTTTCAAAATCCTTCAGTTACGTCTGAATTTATAAAAATAACTTACAACACATTTCTAGAAATCTCAGGAAAAATACTTGAATTCATTAACAGGTAGAAAGTCAGTCATAAGGCATTTGCTAATGACCCTACTCACACCACACTACTGAACTCCCCAAGAACCTTTTAATAAAAAGAACCCAAAAATGTCTGCTAAAACAGAGGGAAGTGGAAAAAAAAAAAAAAGAAAGAAAGAGAGACAGACCAAAAAGCATATTCATTTCCATTACAAAAAGACATTTTTACCATTTCTTGATAAATGTGTATGTAGGAATACATATGTCAGATGTATGGAGGAATATTCACAAATTTGTTACTTTTTATGGAAACTTTGTTTTAAAAGAATTGGGGTTTTAATTAAATATAAACCAAAACACACATGGAACTAAACAGAGCTTTTAGGCCATACCCACAGAGATTTTTCCCTGTTGGTGTTTGGAGGTTGGGTGGAGGGTTTTTTTGCTTGTTGTTTGGCTGGTGTTTACATTTTTAATACCATTGGTCCACTAATCTGAAGGAAAATCACAATAATGCTGTGTTCAAAGTGGCCAATTTAGACCTGAGACAGTGCAGTGTACAATAGCTCACCTGGAAAGGAAGAATTTATTCAAACTGAATGAAGCTTCACCAAGCTCTTGGAAGCATAATTCATTCCAAAGTGAAATTCTGTCAGTTCCAAATTGGATTAATTATAATCACATAAGCTGCAAGATAACACAGACGCGATCTTAGCTTTATATTCACAGTTGTAACTGTCAGGGGAATAAAACCAAAACAAACCCTTTCTATGTAACAAGGCCTTAATAAAAAGGATTTTTCTTTCTTGACAAGGAGAACTTTTTCACAAATAAGTCTCCACAAAACAAAAAGTCACAACAGAGTCTGTTTGGAAGCCAAGAAACAGGACACTAAACTTTTTTTCCAGTGATGTCTTCTTCCTGATGATCAAGCACGTGGATATGGCTTTCCCTCACAGACATGTCAGCAGGGAAATGCACTCACATGAAACGTGAAATGCCCTGTGAGGAGATCTTGCAATTGCTGCGCTGTATCCTAGCACACAGAGGCACTATGTAATTATTAGAACTTCTAGCAATAATCTTCAGTTTGTTCAGGTAAGAAACTGGAGAGGAACAAACCCAAACCAAAGCAGATGTTGTCCAGCTGTGTTAGCAGTTCTTCCATCACTGCCCACCAGACTGTGCAGGCTTTAGGCTGTGACTTCATGAAGGCATTTGTTAAATGCCCTGCTAATCAGCAGCTGATAGTCAATATTCCCATTGCATTGCTAATTGCCAGCCAATCATCGCAAGTGACCGACCCCAACAGCGTTCTTCTTAGGATGAGGGAACGCTCTGCCTAAGATCTACACCCTTCTGCAGACATCCAAGGAGGGCTCCTCTCAGATCCTTTCTTCTGAATTGGACGAGTCAGGCCCTGCAATGAAGGTCAGTCTCTGGCAATAACAAGCATGGGGGTCTTTAACCTCAGCATCCAGCCATAAGGGTATTTTCACCAGAACGCTTAGTCACGGATAAAGTGGTGAATATCTTAGGAGAAAGAAATAAAGAAGACTTTTAGTATGACTAAAAAAATGTTCTCTAGTAACTTGGGCATAATGCTCAAGACTGCTACCATTTTATAAAATAAAAAAATAACAATGAAAAACATACATTTAAAATCCTTGTCAGTAACAAGCACCCATGCATACCCATTGCACCCATACACATTGTTCTCTTCATTTACTTTGTTTTAGAGTAGAAAAGAAAGAATTAAGGAAATCACATGGTTTTCTAACACCTTTTGTCTTAATGGTCCTCAGTTTTTACAGCAAGAACAAACTCAGCAATAATCACGGAATCACAGAATGTCAAGAGTTGGAAGGGACCTCAAAAGATCATCTATTCCAACCCCCCCTGCCCAAGCAGGATCACCTAGAGTAGATCACACAGGAACATGTCCAGATTGGTCTTGAATGTACCCAGAGAAGGAGACTCCACAAGCTCTCTGGGCAGCCTGTTCCAGTGCTCCATTACCCTCACAGTGAAACTCACCCTTAACATATTTATAGACATTAATGAGGTCACCCCTGTCTCCTCTTCTTCAAACTAAAGAGATCCAACACCCTCAGCCTGTCCTCATAAGGAAAATGTTCCACTCCCTTAATCATCTTGGTGGCCCTGTGCTGGACTCTTTCAAGGAGTTGTATGTCCTCTGGAACTGAGGGGCCCAGAGCTGGACACAATACTCCAGGTGAGGTCTCACCAGGGCAGAGTAGAGGGGAAGAAGGACCTCTCTTGACTTACTAGCCACCCCCCTTTTAATACACCCCAGGATGCCATTGGCCTTCCTGGACATGAGGGCACACTGCTGGCTCATGACACCTCACTGCTGTCCACCAGGACATAACAACCAGTCCATATCCATATCGGTCCAATCAACACCAGTCCATGCAGATAATGAGTCTCTCTATGGCTGTAAGATAACTTTTTTAGGGAAGTGCAGTCAATGCAAGGCTACGGCATTGGAGAGAACATAAATTTTGCCTCTGTACCCTTCTGGATATAACAGAAACATGGAACCGACTGCTCACGTGTGGGATTGTTTTATATCCGGGAACTGTATCCTCTGGACAATAGCTAAGAAACGCTAGTAAATCCAGTTTGAAAAGGTTCGGCCTTTGCTGCTTTCAGGTCATATTAAAGAAACAACATTTTCAAGAATTTCAAGAAGACCATAAAATTAACAGTATCAAAATTCAAGAAGAAAAATTCTACAAACCCTCATTTAATATTGGAACTTCACTGTGCAAATCACTGCATAGGTTTGCACAGGCACAATATAGAAAGGAAAAAAAAGCAAATCAAACCCACTGCTATCTAAATGGTTCAAAGTTGCAATAATTAGCTATCATCAAAGCCATCTCTCAGGAAGAATAAACTCAGCACAGAATAAAGTATATACACATTTCAGTTATGCAAATAACACCAAAGTATCTAAAGGTAATGGGGATCTGAAAGCCCTACAGCTCTCTAAGCAGAAGCTCTGCTGCGTTAAGGCTGCCAGCAGCTCTTCAGAGAGGCACATCAATAAATGAGACACCTCTTCTACTTCCTATCAGCATGCAAAGCATTACATGCAGCTCAGGAAGAGTCTGTGTAGATGGCAGAAGAACAGCAATACATTTACAGGGCATGGCTCGAGACTGGGGTTTTAACTCTTCAGTTCTGATCCACGGACTGACAAGATTTGAGAATCATCATCATTGTTGCTGTTATTTCCCTTGGGAAGAACAAAGATTAAAAAGTCCAAAATGTATCTTGCTTTCTTCTTGGCCCGACTGCAAGCTCTGCATGTGCTAGGCAGCTCCAGCTGCTGCAGGGACCACACAGCTCCCCAACTCCACTAAACTCCCAACTCTTCCTGGGAGTCATTTGATAATTATTGGAAACATGAGGGGTTTTGACAGAATTTGTTCGCCATTCAAGTGAAGGTAAAACCTTAGATCCAATGTCTGGAAAGCCATCATTAGCTAACTTGAAAGATCAGCCCTGCCTTCAAAAGACACTGCTCAATTAAGAAAAGCGAAACATGGCTCTAACTTGTAAGCAGTGAGCAATGGGACCCTCAGTCTCACAGGAGACTCTTTGAGCAATGATTTAGTAGTAATGACAGTGAAGACGTCAGCATTTGATCCTGCAACACTGTCCCTTTCCTGCTCAGACTTCATTTTCCTTAGTTTTTACATGGATGCAAGATAAAAATAATATTCATCATTCTGTTCATCCAGAGAACATGTAGTCCTCAAATTCCAAACATTTTTAAAGTGTTTTTTTATCATAGAGTACCATCTTGTGCTTTGATTTTTGTTTACTGCTTAAGAGATTAAAATAAGTAACAGGCATAAAAAAAAAAAACCTTTTGAAGACTGGCACTAAAACCGATCACTGTTCTCTGAAGCTTTTAAATAGTGTATTTCTCCTGAGCCAATTTCTTCCTCCCCCACTCAGAAAAATGATTATCTGAAATTACCTCCCCAAATTATGTCTAACCATCATTCTATTCGGTTTCAATTTTAGCAGCTCAAATGTCCAGAATAAATTATGACTATCATCCTCTCTTCACAGCGCATATGCTAATATCCTGCTTGAGTTCACAGGTTTGAATGCCTCACTGAGTTCCCCCTCCACAGGGCCCCTGGAAAGATAAGGACATGCAACTCCTCTTCAAGAGCTTCCCAGAAAACCATTAGATAATACTACAGAACAAAACCAAGAAGAACACAAAACCCCAAGCCCAGAATCTGTATTGCAGATGCTCTGAAGATGATTCATATTGTTAGCGCTTCATTCCATTAACAGAGCTCATGTTATATTGCTTATACTGTATCGCTTTGGAAACACAAAGGAGAAGTGGACTTCACTCCTGCAGACCACCATCCTGGCACTCTCCAACTTTATAGCTAACACATGCAGGTAAAACCACAGATTCTGTATTGACACCTACAGAGGTGACACACAGTTTTTCCAGGGATCCGCGGCTCATATAACTGGTCCTAATACTGCTAAAATCAAGAGGGCATCTCTGATTTTTACTTGTGAGGAGCTGTCCCCCACCCTCTAGAGAAAATTAGGCTTTTCATTACAAATTAATAATAGGACAAACACAGAAAAAAGATGGTTTGCATGGCCTCATGCACTTCATTTCAAAAGCAAAGTCCTAGAGAGTAAAGGAGAGATCTTTAAAAGGGCCGAAATTATCAGAAATAACTGCCATGTAGCTGGTTCCCTTCCACAGCACCAGCTGGTAACACTATTTGGAGTACATATATCTTAAAAAAGCCCCAAACTGAAATGACCATTTTAGCAGAAGCAATATGTGAAGCCTTCATAAAAAGATCTTTGAGTGGGAGGACAATTCTGTGCTTCCCAGTAGAGGGAGCACCGGATTAGGGGAGACCATGAACACCTCACAAGTGAACACACTAAAAAAATTTAAAACCATCAGATGAAGCCTAAATGTTAGCCTTCTAAATAGTCANAAAGCTAAGAAAGCTGGGCTGTGAGGTAACTTCACATACAAACCTCTGCACAGACAGGATGAATTCCTATGGTGCTGTCCAGCTGTTCTTTTGTCATCCCACATTTAATAGCGGCTGCAAACCCTTGGGTGATTTCTCCAGCATTTGGACCGAGGACATGGAAACCAATGACTCTCTCCTAAATACCAAAGATAATCAAATATAAGGAGAAAAACATTCAGTCCTCTTTAGACAACACGGAAGGTTTTGTTACTCAGAGTACATAATTGCACCTGTTGGTAAAACATACGCAAATAAACGTAACCACCAAGGCCTCTGCTGGGTGGGCACATGTTGTGTTTCTACTGAGGAACTTCCAGTTGGGTAAGCTGCTCGCAGGAGAGGGCCACAAGCTAAAGGGTCGGCTAACACACCGAGGTGTGCTCTAACTGAACTGACAATGACTCTTTTTCCAGTGTTCGCTATCACTAGGAGATAATATACCTAGAAACTAGCAAAACACACTCAAAGCCATCCAGTTACAAGGAAGATACTATTACTTCACACCTGTTACATCTGTACTGTCGTTCTACTGCAAAATACATCAAACTGTGCATATATCCTCAGCAAACACTCAACGGAACCAGCTGTACTGACTCTACTTGCTGTTCTTAAAGGAAAGCTCGCCTCTCTAAGAAAAGTGAGTTTCCTTTAGCAAATGTGGGCTTCCGTGTCTTTCAGGGTACTAATCAGGTTTTGCTGAGCACCAGTTCAGCTTGGCTTTTTATCAAAAGTTACCTTCTCCTCCCTTTAAGTATCACATATTAAGGGGCACAGATATTCAGTACACTGAAAGGTTATCTTTCTGAGGACTGGGACTCTAACCACAGGGTTTATTTTAATAAGAAAAGCCACAATTAGGTAATAGCTGAAATGAAATTACCCTTCTTTTCCTTTAAAAATATGTACAAATAAAACTATAGTAATAAATCTGGGATAAACTACAGTTTAAAATAATTTCTGAAGACAGTTTTCATCCAGGCTTTCTACTCTACCTCTAAACGTTTAAACATGTTCCAAATTTTCAGGAAAAGAAATGGAAACAAATTAATGAAACACTTTAAATCACCATTCAGCCTTTTAATTTTCTTAAGTACCTTTGGATTAGGAACATAAACGTGGCTTCTAAAATAGCTTCCACAGTACTGCGAACTCCTCTGGAAGGAGATGGGCAAAACCAGACTGGCTTGCAAATTTACAAAGCGGTGATGTTTAGAGAGACTGCAGTAAGATAAATCTGTATTCATTAAGATGAGGCATATTATTAAATCAGCTAAGTTGTCATTAAACAGAGGATGATCAGAGGTGAGCATATCAATTCTTTTGGCTAATCAGTAATACTGCTTGTGCTTCAGCAGGTACTGTACATTTCCACAGCCAGGAAGTTTTACCCTACTCCAAGGATAATCCTGGCATTATCAACCTAAATGAGATCTGTGCAGGCAAGATACATTAATCCAGTTAGAATGATCTCAAGAGTTTTACAGACACACGTGGATTTGCAGAGTTGTAATGGTTTCTGAGTGACTTCAATTTCAGAGACAAAAATATCCCAGAAAAGAACGTTCTAGTTTGCGGAGGGGAGAAGATTAACACATAAGACTTCTAACAGCTTCTGTGTGCATTGGTTCACTCACTTCTCAAACTTAATGAACAGTCTTAAAGATCTCTACTTCTTATTTTACGTTTATGAAAAAAGTACGTACACCAAAGGAAATGGCAAAATTTTCTACTGTAATAAGATAAATCTTTGTATAAACAGAAGTATTGTGTCAGTGTAAAAGTTACATTTTGCATACTTTTTTTTACATACAAAAATTACATGCATGTAATAAAATACATCTTAAAAGGTAGAAAAAAATAAATTAACTTTTAATTTGTGAAAAATAACCTATTTACAGTTGTGGTGTCAACTGATGTACACATAGCTGTTGTGTTTCCTGGAAGGAAAATTCACTTACATTATCTTGAATATTACAAATTATCTTTGCGTAGCATTTGTTGTTGTCTCTGGATGGCACAGTCCATTCCAGTGGCCAAAAATGACTATGGTACACCTGGAAATACAAGACAGGTTAAAAAAACACAGTTGTGGAATTTCACAGCAGGGGGTGTCACCTTCAAGAAAAAAAATAAAAATCCAGATTATCTTAAATTTGCCTCATCTGCTTTTAGTTGTGGAGCTTTACTACTGACTGCAACAGCTTTCGGAAATCACACGTGTAAAAAATATCACCAACTGTGATGCAGCACAAAGATGAACTTAGTTACTCTTCATTATCAATCAGGCACACACACAGAATTTGGGACACTTGAAATCCAGGTGAACGCCAAAGAAGGAACCTCTACAAAACAAGGAGTACTGTCATGTAATAATTACAAAAATTAAAAAAAAGCCACCATAAGTGTATTAGAGTTCCAGGATGCAGTTTACCATGGTCTCATTAAACTAGATAAATCCAAGCTTCCCTCATGAAAGACTATATTGTCTCTGAGTCTACCCAGGATGAAGGCAAAAGTATTTCTCAGAGCAGAAAAGGAAAGAAATTGCCTCAGAGTCTTGCTTTAGGAGATACAAGGGCATGGTTTTTTGCATCTTCTCTTAGATTATGTATCACTGCAGAATGGAAAGCACACTTGAAAAAGTCCCAACAAGCCACAACACATTTTCCTGTCTGCTCCAGCCAACGTCCCTGAACAGATTCCTAGCTGTAGATAAGGCTACTCATCCACCTGTAAGAGCAAGTACCTCAAAACCATGGGTGTCCTGAGGCACAGGACAGTTCTACCCAGAACTCTCAACAGAATCATACAACATACTGAGTTGGAAGAAATAGCTTCCACTATAAGTTAACCTCAGACTGATTACTGTTTGAAAGAAGTTTTTCCAGTGGTCACAACTCCAGTGAAAGTACATACCTTCACAAACTAGGAGAAACAGCTCGATGTTTTCCCTATTAATGGGGCTACAAAGCTTTTGTAAGCATCACTATCTGAAACTGAAAGTTATCAGGTCTGAATGAGAGGTACAGCTCAACAATCCTCCTGAAGCTTACAAAAGCAGAAGCCAGTACAGTGAGGTGATGGGGTGGTCAGAACAAACTAAATTAGGACTTAGCCAGAGCACAAATGCTTCTAGAGGCACATTTTCAAAAACGGTTTTGAAAAATGGATAGTGCATTTCCCACAAAGAAGGGTCCAGTATTTCACATGGAACGGGAACAATTTGCTCAGTAACAAAAATTTGCCCATGCACATACATACAAACTTTGTGGGGAGAGCAGAATTTAAACACCTGCCCTGTAGTCAGGTTAACAGGACTTGACACACGGTTGTTTTCAGCCATATTTACTTCTTTTCTCCACAGTCCAAGTCAAAATACGTAACTGACAAAGCTAATAGGGAGAGACAAATTCTAAGCTTTATGAGCCACCACTTGTCTGCTTATTTCCTCAAATAATGCTGCTCAGGTGATCTTCATGGGAGCAAAAGTGCAGTTTACTGCCCTCACATTTTCTGTAATATGCTTTGCACAGCATTCTGAAGAACTGCCTCAGGCACTAAGTGCTTTCAACATATGTCTAATTTCACTCCTGACCAGCAATCCTAGTGAACGGAAAAGGATCACTGACATGACTAAAATTAAGCACATGCCTCCCAGCACAGTCAAAATAAACAGGAAAACGCATGTAATGACATTTGGCTTTATAAGGTATAAACCACCACGGCAAGGAATTTGCCACACTGCAGGTACAAAAGTCTCCACTTTGACATTAAAAACACCGTATTGCTTCCAACACATATCCAGCTCTAATTTATCCCAAATATGTATGGACACAAAGAAACCTTTTTCTTTTCTTTTTTTGTTTAAACCAAATGTTCCTCCTTCAAGCCCTTTTGCCAAAAAAAGAGCATATTTGCAATTAGAGCTATCAGAATTGGGGACAATTTTTATAGCATGTATAGAAATTGCCAAGGAAGATAAAAATGTACCTAGTCACCTCCTCCCTTACATCAGAGCACAAAATACTATTTCAATTGATGCTTAACATTACAATAAATTACAAATTGGGAACTTAAAATCCAGATGAAATTAAGACATTTACCTCAATGTTCTCCTCCCCAAACTTCTCCACTGCTGTCTCTTCAGAATACCCACAGGCTCCATACTCGAGAGGAGTGAACACAGTGGTTGGAACATTCACGTAGTCACACTTCACGACATTCAAAACAAACAAAAAAATCCCACCAGAAAACATCAGTAATAAAATCAGCACAGTGGGTAAAAATTCAGAGAGGAAGAAAAGTGGGATTATTCATCGCATGCCATGAAATGCAAACATTGACCCCCGACACTTCACTAGTTCTTTGGAGTGTTGTAGAGGCTTATCTCCAATCTTAACCATTCTATGATCTCTGGGTAACATTCTTAAGCTTGACCATACTCACTATAAAGACCTTTTTTCTCATGTTCAAACTGAATTTTCCTGTGTTTCAGATTGAACCTGTTGTCCTTTGTCTTTGCACTTTACACCACCAAAAAGAGTCTGCCTACATCTTCTTTGCTCTCCACCAGCAGGTAAGAAGACACAGTGACCTAAGAGCCTCCTAAGCCACCTCAGGGAAGACCTAGCTGTCTCAGCCTCTCCTCACATGTCAGAAGCTCCAGTTCTTTAACCACAGCCTTTTCTGGACTTGCTCCAGTATGTCCTTCTTGTACCAAGGAGCCCTAACCTGGACACAAAATCCACATCTCTCTCACCAGTGCCAAGTGGAAGGCATTGCTCTGCCAGGATGCCACTGCAGGATACAGTCTAGGATGCCACTGGCCACCTTTGCAATGAAGGTACATTTCTGTATCACTGTCAACTTGCCCTCCAGACTATCCAGAACCTTCTCTGCACAGCTGCATTCCAGCTGGTGGGTCCTCAGCTTGTGCTGGTGCATGGGTTTACATCTCCTCAGGTGCAGGACTTGGCAATTCTCCTTGCTGAAACTTCGTAAGATTCCTGTCAACCCATTTCTCCAGCCTGGTACAGTCTCTCTAAGTGACAACATAAGTATCCAGTTCATCAGTCGCTCCCCCTAGTTTTGTATCCTCTGCAAACTTGCTGAGGGCACAAAGGATGATACGCCTCATCATCCAGATCATCAATGGAGATGTTACACAGTACTGAACTGAGGATCCAACCCTGTGGCACCCCACTAGTGACTGGCCTCCAGCTGGTCTTCGTAACACTGGTCACAGCTCTAAGCTTGGCAGCTTGCTGGTTTTTAGTCTGCATCACTGCCCACTTATCTATGCTGTGCTTCATTGGTTCATCCATCGAGACCATTAAGGAGACAGCATCAAAAGCCTTACTAGAGTCAAGGTAGCCAACATCCACTGCTGTGCCCATATCCACCAAAATAGTCACAGAAGGCCAGCAAGCTGGTCAACAAACTACATGTCTACTAATTTTAATTTCTATAGATTTCAACATAGTAAATTTCATTTGTGACTGAGGATCACCTAAGATGCTGCTAACTGTTTTTTCCCCACCTATCGATAACACACTTCATTATGGGTGTTACCATCACCCAGACTTGTTACAACAGCAACGTAGCCAGCCTGCCATGTAAGTAGTCACTAATTTATTGGATTCACTGAAAGAGATGATGCTTTATTTGGCAGTGTAAGGATTTTCACACCTTGAGAGACCATTACCTAGCATAAAATGTAAATTAAGACATATCCATAGTATTGCAGCAAGAAAAATATTTTGACTCCAGCTACAGTTATCTTGCCTGGTTGAGGTAACAACATTCTGTGCACTGATTCAAGATTTTGTTACCATATTACCTGCTGAGCTAAATTAAATGACTCACTCAAGCTCTAAATCTGACTGACAGCTGAACTTGATATGAATACAGCAGGACCTGACAGAGAAAAACCTTTATGCTTTTGCTCTATGAAGGTGAGACAAGCAACTATGTTGATGGTGCTTGGATAAAAGTTCTTTAAAAGCACTCTTCTTCCCTCCTGGTTTAAAGATAAGAGGTAAATGAGTACCCATGTTACACCTATTTAGACTAGCAGAACCTGAAAGAAACCTATGATTACACTAGTGTGGAGTGTAAACACTGAACTGATGAATTCAACATCTCAGGCATTAAGTACCTGCTGACTTACTGGTAACAACTGATCCTCCTTTGTTTCTATACTCGATTATAAGCACAACTATTATATTGAAAACATATGGATGAGAAGTGAAAAAAATTTGCAGAAATAAGGTTGGAGATGAAAAGTCTCACAAACCCCTTTTACAGTCTATTTAGGGACCATAAGTAGGCTTAGCAAACTGCCTGTGAATTAAAGCATTTAATTGAACAATTGCTGACTCTAAGAAAAGGTGGTAGAGTTAAATGATCTCAGCTGCTTTTATTATCATTATACTCTTAAGAGAAATATAAACCCTCTTAATAGTAAAAAGACTACTGCTTAATCCATAAGATACTAATATCATCCTACACAATTAGCAGAACATAACTGCAGCTATATCTTTGCAAGCAGAAAAATTAAAGTGATCAAAGTTAATCCTTAAAAGCCTACTAGGTTTGCCATAAACAAGAAGGCTTGCACTCTGAACTCAGAAGTGGAATCACACACAGAGAATCACAGAATATCAGGAGTTGGAAGGGACTTCAAAAGACCATCTAGTCCACTCCCCCTGCCAGAACAATGAAAGGGTTTGTTTTGTAGCAACTGTTTACTTACCTTAGTGGTTCCCCCAGCATACAGCCTTTTAACTAACAACCTTCCTGCCTGGATCGCCACGGGTGTGAGTTCCAGCTTGTCCTGCAGTATATCCCCAACAGCATAGATATATGGCACGTTAGTTTGCTCCTCATCGTTGACAGGAATTTTTCCTGTTCTGTAATTTGAATTGAAAAGAGAAAAAGGTGCAAATATTCTGCTATGAAGACCGGAGGTTTAAATAACCTTGCAGTAGTAAGACCCTTTAGCTTTAAGGGAAACACATGTATTTGAAGTGTGAGGAGAAGTAGTTATATTCAGTATCTTACAGTTTGGGCAAAAATGTAATGTAGTGTAAATTTGGCCAAAATTATAGGAATTTACACACTGGATAAGGAGGTAGCCCATGAAGTTGTGATTCATCCCCTGAATCAATTCTTCACCAAGGCATAAATCCTTTCCTCAAACACTCTACTACCAGCCAGGCTGTGTATGCCAACCTAGAGGTATGACAGGAAGAGACATTCTCCCACTCAAGCTGTAGGCAAAAGAATTTCTCCACTACTGCAATTCCAGTCCAGTGGCTGAAACTGTTTCTATAAACTTACCCTTCTGGCTTCTATATAGACACAAGTCAAGCTGTTGGACACCCTACTTAAGGAGAGACAGCAAGCTCAGCATTAAGCATACTGAGCTAATGCAAGTTTTCAATTATTAATAATTCCTATTTAATAAATAAAATAGTGTAGTAATCACTGCAGAAAACACTTGTAATAGAGAAACCTAATCAGACAGGCACAGGAGGAATCACGCGGTTACTTGAGGGATCACTGGTGATTCCCGTATTCAAATCCAACTTTCTCAATTATGCTCTTGTTAACAAATACACAGTTTATGCTAATAATTTTATAGTTTATTCTATTAATAATTCTATTTATAAGTGTGCTGATGTCAGAAAGACATAATACTGTTCTACAAAACATGTTCACCAATTTTGAATGGATCAAAATTTCCATTTATTTAGATTATCACAACATCTCCCTTCAACAGCACCGGTTGCAATGTTCATATATATGAGCTGCCCTCTGCACTGTTCTTCCCCAGACTACGAAATCAAGTTCATGGTCCTGATCTTGCCATCAAAGCGAACACAGCCTGGGCACCACTTACCTAGAAGATGTTCTAGTTACTAATATTGAAAATGTCACCCATAGATTCACTCCCTGGTGCAACAACATCACTACATTAAATGTGAAATGCTCCTCTAGGAGACAGATTGTTCCCAGGGTTTGCTCAAAGTACTTTTTCTAAAGTGCAAAAAATTTCTTCTAAAGTGAAAGAAGTAAAACTCCAAAACCAACCACATGTTTAAGGAATGCCACTATGACCTTGTATTTTAAAATAAACACATTGTAGCATTTACATTAAAAATATAAACAACCCCCACCGCACTAAAAATCAACAGATCTCTGCCCAAGAGGTAGTAGAGATGAAAAAAAAAAAAAAAAGAAGAAAAAAAAAAAGAGAAAAAAAGAGAGAAGAAGAGCACAGGAACAACTGACAGATGCAAGAAAGCCCAGTCACGGCAAGAAGCTGAGACTGACCACAGAATCACAGAATTGTAGGGGTTGGAAGGGACCTCCAAATCCCTGTCCAAGCAGATTCCCTAGTGGTGGTCACACAGGTAGGCGTCCAGATGGGTCTTGAATACCTCCACAACTCCCTTGGGCAGCCTGTTCCAATGCTCTGTCATCCTCACCATGAAGAAGTTCTTCATCACATCACTGTGGAACCTCCTGTGGTCTGACCTGTGACCATCGCCCCTTGTCCTGTCCCCACAGGCCACTGAAAAGAGGTTGGGCATCTCCCAACTCTCCAGGAGACTCCAGGACTCTCTCCAGGAGATCCCTATCTGTTTTGAAACGGGAAGCCCAGAACTGGACACAAAACTCCAGGTGAGGCCTGACCAGGGCAGAGTAGAGGGGGGACAATCACCTCCTTCAACCTGCTGGCTATGCTCCTCAATGAACCTCAGGATCCCATTGGCCTTCCTGGACATCAGGGCAAGAATGAAACACTCTTGACTCCCAGCATTGAGGAACTGCCATTTCAGTATCAAGAAAGCAGATGTGGCAGTACTGTGGGAGGAAAAACGCCTATCTTCTACACAGTCTCCTACCCAAAGGCACCCGAACAGGAAACAAGTTTTTCCTCAAAGCATGTGACTGTCTACGCATCACTACCACTGCAACGGTAAATGACACAATTCCATAGCTTACAGGCAACATCCTTACTTTTCATTGATCTTCACTCCAACTTTTTCCAAACCAATTTTTCTTGTGCATGAATCTCTTCCAATTGCTAGCAACACCTGCAAAATAGCAACACGTTACTGATGCTTTAAAACCTCAAATGTGCATTTGCATGTGGCTATCTATTCTCATTATGTACTAAGAGTTAGAAGCTAAGGCTTGGTCACATTAAGATGAATGTGTTTGCTACCCATTTTACATTCACAAAGGTCAAGACAAGACACACCACCAATATGACCCAACAAGAGCATGTTTTAATGGTAATATTAAATATAGAAAAATTGCTTTCCTAGGACAAGTGCCCCAAGAGTATTATAAACAAATAGGTCAGGATCAGATTCTTTATTGTATTTCTTTGCATTTTTATGCCGAAGTGTTATACTATATCCCTACCAGAACAGATGACCCCAGAATGCTCCATAAGGAAATGTCTCTTTACACAAGAAATTCAGATGCTTAAGCAAATGTTTAAAAAAATAATCATTAAGTAATTTTTGTTTTGATCATGGAATATTATTTACTTACATAGGCTCTCAACCAAGACACTGCCAAAGAATATTGTTTATGAATATCATTTGTTTGAACGTTTGTTCAGAATGATGGATAGACCGTGCCAAATCCTTACTCATCCTATCGACCTGGCTACCTTAACAAGCAACACAGGTTTCAGCTTATACTATCACAAGGAAAAGCACTATGGGCTTTGCAGTCTTGGACAACCACCCAGGTAACTACTCAGTGCTTCTCATATGACAGCCAAGAGCTGTGCTGAAGCAATTAGAGACCTGCTTCAAGTCTTTTGCACACACAAGCATGCCAGACCTTCAGAGATGAAGGTCTTGAAATGCATCACATAGAGCTCATAGCTTCTATGAGGAGGGACAGCATTTCACTGAAAGGCATAGTTAGCATAAGAAATGAGAAGCTTCCTCAATGAAAAGATTTTCATTGAGGAAGCTTCTGATTCCTAGCTTTAGAAATCCTTTAGATTGAGGAAGATTTCTGATTTCTGATTTAACTAGCAAATTGGTGCCTTTCATTCAAAAGGCACCAATTTGCTAGTTAAAAAGCTATCACTACAATGGACCCGGAAGAATAATACTACACCACTATGCACAGCACTGTTGTGACTGTTCAACTTTCTCATAATAGTACTCGGATACACTGAGACATGTCCTTGTTCTGGGTTGACTGGTGCACTATACAGGTAAATGAGGTCATGGGCACACAGTATTTGCGGTCTAAAATCCCAGGCTAGTGAATGCTTGTCTTCGCACCTTCTGGGTGGTTCCCACTACTTTTTTTTTTTTTCCTTTCAGCATCAAGGCCTAAGAAAATGAGTGGGATGAGGGGGTGATTGAAACAGTCAATCAAACATATAATGGCATGCTTGCACACTGCAATTTTACTGGTTTAAGTAGTTAAGAAGTTCCCTGACTGACTTGCCACAGGGCGTTATTTGTTTTTCTGAAGATGCAGCATCAACAGCAGGTCTTGAGAAGATGTGACTTTGTTTAGCTCTTGCACATACTATTGTTTTGTGCTAAATCCAGAACATGCCACAGCTACTATGAAAGCAATTATAAATCATTACTTATTGTTTATGACAAATATCTCACTGGAGAAAAATCCTGCAACTGATTCCATGTGATCAAGCTCATCTACATCCCTAAGCTAAGAAACAGGTTTCAAAAGCATGAAAGTGATCTAACCAGGCGTGTGGGACTCACACCCATGGATTCTGTCACATTAATTACCTGTTGATGGCATGCAATTAGCGTTTTGTAGTGATTAAAATAATTTTTGAAAATCTAAATTTTAAAAATCTAAACTATGGATAAAAGCACTCCATAAAATCCAAACATTAAATGCAAAGCTTTTTCACAGTCCTCATGTATATTATCAGGACTCACAGTATTGTATACTCCTTCAATTATTTGGTTCCCATTTGTGGACTTGGCTATAACTTTCAATCTTCCAGGAGTTCCTTCCTCAATCTGCTCAATCTACATTTTGGGAAGGAAAAAAAGAAAGTTTTAATTTCAAATAAAGAACTGCAAATGTATCTTTGTTCCACGACATATTTTATCATTGAATGTTTAACCATGACCTAAACCAATCTAAAGATATTTTCACCTTTCTCTAGATTTGTGATTACTACTTGCATATTTAAACATTTATCCATTTATTCTTGTGACCAACATGGTAAGACCTCATTCTGTTTAAAAAAAAGTTGACTGACAGCTAAATTCTTGTCCAGGCCCACCACATCAGCTGCTGGTATCAACTGGGGACAGAGGGCATGAAGAGGAAGGGGACTCTTGCAAGGCCTGGAAGCACCATCAGATGTTTTCTTTGGAAGAGGCCATCATGCTTCCAGCCACAGAAAGCCATAGTCATCACCCAGCCCTTAGCAGCACAGGCCTTTGCCCTGTCTCAATGACATCAGCCTGACAAATTATGGCTTTGAAGGAGAAGGCAGCAGCTGGCTCTAAATGGCTGAAAAAAACACCATGAGCTTAAGAAAGAACATCTTCAGAGGTCCCCAGAGTCAGCTGAAATAAATATTCCCGGTTTTCTAGTTTTAGCTACAGATCCAGCTGCACACTCTCTCGTGTAATGCAGTTGCTTACTCCCTATTCTAGGAAAAGGGGGAAAGAAAATAAAAAACCAGCAAAGGTGAATCTTTTAGCAACTGTGCTCTTTGTTCAGAGTAATAAAACCCAAAGGTTTATTTAAAGCAAACCCCAAAAATACTACAATAGGTGGGTTAATTTTTGTTCTCATTAATATTTACTGGACTGTGAGGAAAGGACCAGATACCCTCAGCTACAGCCCTTCTCTTTCCCTCCTAGAAAACAGCAGGTGCTTGGCTGCTTCATATGGCTGGCTGTACATACAAGAGACATGAAGTATGCAACACTGAACTTAATTCTGGGAAACTTCAGTGTTGACTGTACAAATGAAAAAGTATTTTTGACAACTGTCCTAGTTCCTACTTCATATTCAGTATTTAAAGAAAGAAGAAGCAAAGTTTCTGACAAAGTTCTGTTTTCCCATCCTTTATTTTTGTTTTAATTTTAAAACACCCCAAACCTTCTGCGCCATCCTACCAACTTTAAAGGATCGCTATGTTAAACTGCTCCTGTTCAAAGGCAGCATTATTTATAATAATTCATCTTCTGTCTTCACACTTCCCAATGAAGGGTCTTAATAAGCACATGCATAACTTCAAAAACAATGTTTGAAAAAGATGAGAAGACCTGCTAAAAATTTATCTGCAACTTAAGTTTAAGGATATTCCCAACTAGAAACAGGGCTAAATATTTCATTCCCACTGAAATCAAAGCCACATAGTGAAGGGGCAGTATACAATATACACACACGTATTTTGTGATCAGAGTGATGGACTGCTCTGTACTCCAGTCCTCTGGAGAAGACTATTTGCCATGTAGTTGAAATTATGTGCTTGTAACAACAGTTTCCATCCTTCTCATTCCCAATTAGACCCTACAAAAACTATGCCTGAAACAAAAACTAGATAATCATCCCCGCTTTTCATACGACGTGGGATTTGTGCAATGCAAATGTGCATAAACACAAAGTTCCCTGAAACATCAACTTCTCACAGCAAATCTGTGGGATAGGGTCAGATACACAGCGTGGTAACTGGTGAGGTAACACAGCTGGTTTAATGCCCAAATTAAAACTGCTTAATATATTACTTCCCATTCTGTAATAATTAGGTGATAATTATCATGAATAAACATTGAGAAAAAGACTAGTAGCAGAACCCTTGAAATTCTTTGATAAGGCAGTTTTGCTTTAGAAAAGCTCCAGAGTTTATCTAATCTGCTTTTCAAGCTGAATTTGCCTATACAACTACAAAACTAGCTGTGCAAGTACTTGCTGAACTAAAAGAAAACACAGCAAGTATTTAAGGACTCTGCCAAGTAAAGGACTTAAACAAATACTTCTAAAATCCATTTACTTTTCTGGATTTTCCACTGGTCCTGGACACATCAGCAGTATTTGCTGGCTGAGAATTTGAGAATTAGCAATGAAGAATGTAACTATTCACGATGCCTTGGTCATCAACGTATAGGAAATTATATATTTGCTTAATTATGAGCCTGCAAGAAGTTTCATGTATCTAAGGAAAATTATTGAAATCAAGTATATCAAACACCTGCAGGACCAGGATGAGCAGCAGTAACAACATTTTTAATGCAACATACACTAACCTATCTAATTGTGAAAAAAAACAATGAATTCTGGAGTCTCAAAATTCTAATATTAAATTGTACCTTTCAAATACATACAATTCATGGAGTTATTCAGTGTAAAACAAAAATTTCGCTACAATACATACTGTATTGTAGCGAATCCTGTACTGCCCATTCAGCTTTTGTATTCACTAAAATAATTTACATCCTAAACCATGATGAACAGTATATTGCAATGAGCTGCAGTCATGTATCACTTTGAGCCTACCTTGATCGGCACAAACCCCCTAATAAAGTTGATTCCATGCTCTTCCATATAATCGCCAATTTTGTTTGCAATATCCTGGTCAAATCCTCTTAAGAGGATGGATCTCACCATTACAGTGACTTCTAATCCAAGACCTGCAAGAAATCCTGCACATTCCAAGGCAACATAGGAAGCTCCAACTACCAGGGTTTTCCCTGGACAGTAAGGCAGAGAGAAAAGATCATCACTGGTAAAAAAAANGAAAAGAAATTTAAACACAGTCAAAAGAATGTATTGTGCTTTATACTTATCTAATTTCTTCTATAAGAATAGGACTTGGTTCTTCTTCCTGCTCACTATATAACCCAAACAACTAATTTTTCTGGAAATTCAGCTGGAATACAAGCTAAGTACATGACAGATTATAAAGTTTTAGTTACAAGTATACAGAAAAAAGGAGGATGAAAATTCTGAATCACCACAACCTGAGCTGTTATTTACAGAAACTTATGATGATCTGCTAAAAAAATGTAGGTTGCGTTGGGTTTTTTTTCTGAATCTTGCTTGAAATATTTTGCAGCAAATTTTAGCTCCTGAGATCTAAAAGGAAGAGGAAGGGGTTCAGCTTTAAGATAAAAATATCATCTTTGCTTCTTTGAAGACCTAGCCTTTTGCTCAAGCATTATGCACAGTGCCAAATATACATAGATGATAAAACAAATTAATGCAAATTACAGTAGCAGGAAGAGATAGAAGTACATAATTATGGAAAACATGTTTATTTAACATGACTGGGTTTTATTTTATGTCCTTCCACCGCTTCATCAAGCCATATCAGTTCTACCACACTTTGGACCTCAACTATAAACCCAAGGCTTCTCAAGGACACAGGGACTCAAGTGGCATCACACTTGTTCAGCAGTTACTATGGCAGAGAGCTTGGCAATGCCACTCTCCAAAGACTGAAATCTAAAATATGTGTCTCTTTCTCAGCCAAAACCAGCAAAAGCTAAACAAGGATGCTCTCTGTAAACGTCATGGTGGAATAAAATTAGACTTCATCATAGTTTCTATCCCTTGGTAATAGCCAGCCAGCCTCAGTCTGATAGTCTTTAATGCTGACATTCCTCACTCTTCCACCTTAGTGCTGTTTTAAAGCACCATTTTACAAGCTGTATTATCTGTTACCTTCAATTTCATCACTGTTTATTAGAAGGGAAACATACACGTGGTGTTTGGTTTCACAGGGATTACTCCAGTAATTTATTTCACTGCTGTAGGTTTGCAAGCCAGTAATTCCAATCTGGGTTTCTGAGTTACGTAACTTAAAAGTTACTCTGATACAAAAACATAATTCATCTGCATATCACTTTTTTTTTGTTGTTCAAAACTGTGCTAGAATTGTTTGGTCTTATCAATGAACCAGACATTTGAAAACAGTTTTCTCAAAAGTTGAATTATCTTCACTAGTAGCTGGAAAAAAGCTGGTTGGAGTTTCAAGACTGCTCCAATGCACAAAGACAGATCACTTCTATCAGCTTCACAACACTAACTGCTTTGCAACTCCCGCTTTCCCTGATACATGAGCAGGGAGGTTTCTAAGCAGAAACCTCCCTGTGCTCTTCATTACCAAAAAACCTTCAGTACTTGAAAGAATGTAAGGAACAGAGAAGTGGGTGTACTGGTAACTGTGGCAGAGCTGATGATGGACATACACATGATTTATGGTATTTGCTGTTATCAGTCAGAAACAAAACCATCCTAGCCAGCCACCCACAGTCCTGTGGAGTCTACTAGACACTAATTTTTTGGCACCTTAGAAGTCTCTACAGCTATTTTCTTGCACTTACTTTCCCCTAATAAGTTACAGAGGAAAGAAAACCATCAACCATGCAGCCCCGCTCATGCTTCACCACTGTCTCTTACAGGTGAAGCATTAACACACGGTGAATGACTTCACATTCCTCCCTGTTTTTACCTGCTAATGCAGTACTCCTTGTCTCCAGGTATATTCAGGTAGCGTGGTCGTTCACCAGTGGCAATGAGAAATCTCTCAGCCGTGTACAGCTTCTCAACTCCTCTTTTATTTGTTGCCTGTGGACAAAGTATTAGTCCAAAGTGAGTATTTCACCATCCCACTGTCAATCATTCTGTTTGAAAGACATCTCTATTCAGAAAGCACTATAGAAAGACCCAGCAAACATGGCTAGGGAGTACCTTAACTGTGTGTGGCCCAACAAATTCTCCGTATGCATTCTCATACGTGACTTTCTTCTCTCTCAGTGCAACCCGATAGCCCCAGTTCAGGGAACCAATGTAATTCTGAACAGATTCTGCCATAGTCATCCAGCTGTGTCCGACTGTTACAAACAGAAGAGAAAGGTTCACCTTTCAGTCCATGAGTTGTATTTCTTCCATAGCCAACCTTGTATACTCAAATTTTATTTAGGATCCAGTCCCCTATGTCTTATTTCTTTTTATTTCAGTGTAACTCTACTGATATCCAAAGAATTACCTCAGTGTAGACAACTAGAGGAGTGTGTAGAGGTCACAGAGGAATAGATACAACTTAAAATACGTGTCCTGGTGTCAGCAGGGATAGAGTTAATTTTCTTACTAGCAGCTGATATAGTGTTGGGTTTCAGATTTAGGTTGAGAATAATGTTTATAACACACTTATGTTTTACTTCTTGCCAAGTGGTCAAGGACCTTTCAGCTTGTCAGACTGCCCTGCCAAGAAGGCAGCGGACAGGTGCCCATGAAGCTGGGAGAAGACACGATGAGGACAGCTGACCCAAACTGGCCAAACCAATACTCCATACCATAGTATGTCATGTTTCATATATAAATGGAGGGTGAATTGGGAGGTGGGGCAGTTCAGGAATTTGCTGAGCATCATATCAGGTTGTGAGAAATTGTGCTGTTCACCACTTTTTTAGGGTATTTTTTTAATCATTAGAATTATCATCTTCCCTTTCTGTTCTATTAAACTGTCTTTATCTCAACCCTGAGTTGTTTGTCTGAGAAGTACCTCTGCATTTCCCTACTACAGGATTACACCCTAAATAAAACCTAATCCTATAACCATGCACATCAAAGCTAATATAAAATAAAACTCATCATCTCATGTAGCAGTGACAGAGACTGAGGGAAAAGAAATCCTTGCCTGCAATTACGAGGAAGATTCTAGCAGAGGACATTCTCAGATATCCCCTCAGATGTTGGATTACATTCAGAAATGGAGAAGTAGATTATTGTTCTTATTCACACAGCAATCTTATCTAACATGATCAGAAGCTATTAATAAACTTGTCAAATGCTACAAGGCAATAAGCCCCTTGGCTTTAGACTTGAAAAACACTTAAGTTCACATGTGATCTCCCTCAAGCTACCTCACACAGTTAAAGTGAGCACACGCTTAGCTGCAACAAGCACTTGATTGCGAAGAAAACCTCTGGATTTTCAGCAAAAGTGGCAAAACTACAAAAAAGTTCTCCTCCTTTACCTTCTTCTGTAAACTGCCATCCAAATTTGCGTGAATCTTTCAAGGCTTGTCCCAGTAAAGCTGCCTGGTGCATCAACTTTTTAGGTATACAGCCCACATTTACACATGTTCCTCCAAGACCTGAGAGAAAGGAACAGAATGTGCTTTTCACATCAACGTGGCTGATCTCAAAGGATAATCAGAGACTCTGAGTACAGCTCCTTTATGACAGGTTTGCAGTGAAGAGAAATTTACCCCAAGAGTTTCCCAGAGGCGTAGGCGTGACAAAGTCCAGCACCATCACTTTCTTTTCATATTTGGCAGCTTCCTGCAAAACAAATTAAATAAGACATGTATCTAAATATTAGAGGTTAAATTTGGTGTAGATGATAACATCATGCATTGCTGAAAAGCTTTGTGACTTTTAATTAAGTAATAATGAATGATTTGCAAGGGAGCAGCCAGACAGTCATTAATCTTCTGAATTAATCTGTGCACTCAGTCGGAAAAAAAAAAGGCATTCATCCTGCTACACAACAGCATGGAACCAGTTGATACACAGAAGACTGTGGGAGTCAAACTTCTTCTCTCCTCCATCCTGTCACCTTGTTCATACTATTTTCCAACATGCCACTTACCTCTAACATATTTAACAAATGCTTCATTAATCCAGTTTTCCCTTCAAAGATGATTTCTCAAACATTTGTTTGAAGCCACATCACACAACGCCATAAGCAATCATATGGCCAAGTACTAAACCTGTGTTTATTCAATCTTTTTTCTTGTGGTAGAAGGGAAGACTCAATTTTGAGTACAAGCTGTAGCTTTCACGACCAGGCCAAGCAAGACAACCTGTGGCAAGTTGGCTTCTCTGTCAGAATGCACAGATGTCATCTGCACTAGAAAGAGTGATGTTTTGTTTCATGACATTTCCCCTGAGAAGCTTAATCAGCAAACCTACAACTAGTATATGTAATTGAAATTGAGAACTGGAATTTCTACACTGATTCCGTCAACTTCTTTGTGTTTTTTAAGCAAAATACAAATAAATCTCAGCAACAACTGGTACCAGATAAATTACATAAGTCCTACAGAGCTGGAAACAATGATGACAAATACACCAAGAGATGTAGCAGAATAACTTTTATACTTGGAATAACTGTAGCACAACTGTGCTACACCACAGGATGAGTTCTTAGATACATAAGCTGTAACAACTATAGGCACGGGATATTGCCTTAAGGCCTTGGGTTTGTTTTGGGAAGTGCTGAACAGCCTTCAGCATTATGTTACCAGTAATACTTGTTAATCCAAATAGTTGTCAATCAGAATTTCCATTTTATATGTATATTCACGTGAAATAAAAATCATATTTCAAACAACGCAAGCTGTAGACACCTTTGGAGAAATATGTACTGGATTTCTCTTTCTGATGGAGGACAAGGTTGGCCAAGAAGCTAATGCATGGATTCCCAAGTTACAACCAGCTACATGCTCACATAATACAGCGCAGCATTGTGTTGTCACCTCAGTAGAGATCACAAGCAGATATAAGCACTTCTGCAGAGCGATATGCCTGACCTTTAGGCCTTCAAAATTTGCTGGCTTCAGCTCAGTGCTGCACGAACACAACCAAGGCACTTAAGGCTGGAGCTGCTTTGTGTGAACTGACAGTAGTGGCCTGTCACTTTAGTTGAGTTGCACAGAGTCAGCTTGGCATCATTTGCACTCACTGTGGAGATGTGTTTCCAAAATAGCAAGCCCTGAGCACAACGTAGAGGGGAAAAGGAAGATGTGCTCACAAAGCTGCATGTGTCGCAGTGAAAAGCACACATTTAATCCATCTAAAGTGTTCCAAACCTAAGCATAGATACCTAGAACTTGGTGTAAGAGCTGTATAGTTGTTCAGGTTTGTTTTGTGGTTTTGGTTTTTTTTCCTTTTGTTTTGCTTTTTAAAGCACTGTTTCTTAATTCACTTAGAAAAGCCTAAACCAGTTTCAGTTCCCCTTCATAAAACTGATCTGAAATACACATACTAGTACTGATAGCAATGTTGACTTTATTGATGTACCATCTTCTGCTCTAGCCTCCAACACTTGAGAACACTAAGAAGCAATATAATTTGTACACCAAGTTGAAGGAGTAAGGCAATTTACCTTTCCAGCTACACACCTTTTCTGTCCCACAGCTGAAATATGCTGCAATAAGCATCCCTTCACAACCTAGCATAGGTGTACAACAAAGTGCAGTTTCCTTGAGGAAATTTCAACAGATGGGTTTTTATTACTGCAAACTGTTTTTGCATTACTGCAAGTTCTTACTCTCTTCTCTTCTAAAACATCCCCATCCTTTGAAGCATCTGTTTCTCTTTGCAGGTTTTCAGAATTTTTACAGATCCTACCTTCCATCCTATGCCATGACAACTGTGCCTCTACCTATGCAAAGAGCTGTAAACTACTGAAATAGGTTATGGATGTATGGCATGTTACAGTCCACCCCTCAGCACTGTGCTCATCCGTTCTAACATGAGTTTTTCTAATAGATCAAAGTTCAGTGTGAATCCTTTCTCCTCATTCTCTTTCTCAATGACCTCCTTCACCTCTCGAGAACAAAGAAAAAAAAAACAAAAACAAACAAAAAAAGCTTCTGAACTGGAGTAAACTACCCAACTCCAGGTTAGATAATCCAACAAAATAATTTTATTCCTAGGAATGCTCAATAGTTAGGCCTAGCACAGCGAGAAGAGGTAACGTGTATCTAATGACTGGTGTGAAGGAAAGTTTCTGACTTGTATTAAATTTCAGCAAGTTTGAAATATTTGAGAAAATGAAAACTCTGAGAGCTGGTATATTCTGCACCACTGTGAATTGCCTTAATTAATACTAGATATGCTACTAAAAGCAAAATCCTAATTAAAAATTATAAATTATTTGCTACAGGCAGGAAGTAGCAGACCACAGCAATGAAGGGTTCTAACTCTGCTTAAGTCCAGGCAAATGTGCATCTATGCAACTATATAGGTCTACAAATCACAAAATGCTCCCCAATTGAAGAACTGAAGTCACATACATAGGACATACTGTATGACTGGGGCTAACCTCAAAAGGAATTCCACTGATCAGGCAGAAATGTTATGACCCATCAATGTTAAAGATACCCAGATTCAAGACGTTGAAGATATCACCCACCTACTCACAAGGTAAGCATAAATCTGTATTTTCTCCCTCATACCTTGGCAGCTGCCAGACCACCTGAGCCTCCACCAATGACAATGAGATCATAGTCATAGGAATGTGGTGCTGACGTATGCCCATTCATTTCCAGCAGTTTCTGAGGCTTGTCTTCCTTATGTACCTGCACAGAGAAAACAAGAAGGGCAAGGGCACATTGGAACATTACTCACAGGGCTCAAAAATTATTTATTTTCAGTAGAAAGCATTGGAATAAGGGAACATAAGAACATCTGAATTTTCTGAGCTCTGCTTTTAATTAGCTTTTTAAAATTTCATCTTCTGAATTCATTCGTGAACAGCTCAGTACTTATTAGACACCGAACTATGAATTTTCTTGTTTGTTGGGTTTCCTTGCAGAGCTTGGTTTTCCACATCAACGCAACTCCAGTGCTCCTCATAGTGCATACTCCAGGATAAAATACATTCCTGCTGACACAGGCGTGCCATTAATTTCTTTTATTCTTTTCATCTGTCCTGGACTTTTCTAATTAGTGTTTTTTCCCCTCCTCCTGCATATATTACCAGGAAAATATAACAATCACATCCAACGTTGTAATAATCTGCAATTACCAGTCTTACCAACTGAATTAACAGAAATTATTGAAGAAAATTTCTGAAACCTACATTTTTGTAACATGCCTGCATTTACTATTTCTTTGGTTTAGCATTGTAACTAAATTTGGCATGAAAAAGATCATTTCACACAAGATTTTTTTTTTTTTTTTAATCAGGGACTACTACCACAGAACAACAACCTTTAAGTTCTAAAAAGCACTTGGACAACTGGAAGACACAGGTAATAGTGCACTGTCTTCATATAGTCTTTATAATGAGCCTTCGTATTTATTAGTGAGGTTTCAATTTATCTGACCTTCCGACCTTCAAGCCTTTGGAGTTGCCCTTTGCACTGAACCCATTCTATTGTCGCCTTCCTCTGAGGTTAGATTATTCCCTCTCTAACTGTGTCTACTGCTGCCAGTGCAGCCCTACCACTGACAAAAATCTCCTATCCCTCCAGCAACTTCCACAGCATCCTCAGCAGAAATTCAGACTGGCATCTGCCTGCCAAGAGTTACATTTTAACAGTATGTCATAGCCCTGGGTAGCGCATTATCAGTAGAAACAAAACCTAGAACACACCTGTGGCTGAGGTGAAGGCATACAAAAATAGGTCACCTCCCTGCTCCGTGACCCCATTATGAGTCCCTACCACTGAATCTACTTGACACACAGTTCCATTTTTCTAACACAGACATTGATGAGGCTCAAACTTCCTACTGCAATCAGAGAAAGAATGGGAAAAGAGCATGTAATGTGATACGTAGTTTCACTTTATTCATATTTAGGGATAAAAAATAAACAGAAGATGTGCCATTCTTTCCCAAGGCACGCCCTGTTTGCACAGGATGGTGTGAGGCTTGAGGGCAGACTAACTCCCATACAGTCATCAGACCCAACTACCAGGAACCATATCTTTATGATGTGTATAAAGAAACCGTGATACCTACCTAGGAAATTTCTTTATATCCTTACTTATGTCATGCTACTTTTTCTTTTAAGAAAAATGCTTTATTTTCCCATGGATTAAGAAACTTCAGCTTTTATTCCCTACTGTTTGGTTTATTTTTCATTAGTTCTTCATAATTATTCTTCATGAAAACATACTGAAAGTTTAGATCAGAAAAAGTAGATTACAACCTTCTCCTCTGAAACCATATCCTTGAAGCCCACTTCAAAGCAGACACCATCTCAACAAGCTCTGTATCACATTTACCAGGGTAACTTGTTCACGACCACCATCCCATCCTGAGAACAGATCTCTACCATTTCTTGTCCCATGAGCTACAGGTTTTTAAAGAAAGCCCACATTCTTGATTTTTAAATGTCAAAACTGAATTACAGACTTAAACATGTATCTCCCCCTACCTTTATAGTTTTCTCATTATCTATTTGCTTGTCCTCTACAAAAGCAACCGGCTGTGACGTTTCTGCTGCTACTTCGCACTGTCCTTCTTGTCGCTTCTCTGCTCCCTCTGTGAAATAAAGAATAAAATAAGGTAGTGTCTGGAGAGAGGTCCTTTATGAAGACTGCGCTCTTCAAGCGAAATGATCTGGGGGAGGGGCCTGGCAGCTTCACCATTTCCTCATCAGCAGCATGCCTCTCTCAGGGGAGCATTTCCTAAGGCAACTCAATGAGTCATTTGCAACGTTAGGATGACTTGCTATATTTTTTCTCTCTAATAAAGTCCCACGTGAGATTTGGCTGGGATTTCAGTAAGTTTTGCCAATCCAACAGTATGCTTGGAACAAAGGAAGGATATAAGATTTATTGTGGCTAAGCCTGAAACTTCAGTCTTAAAGGAAGATGATGATTTTTACGTATGAAAGGCCCAGAAAGTGATTCTCTTATGCTGATGTGTTGTAATTTATTTCAGTCTTGTACTTTATAAACCAAATTAAAAGTTTTAATTTTCTCCTGCAGTTAGTTCCCAGGAAGCTTCTTTCACTGCAATTTACTGTTATAACTGGTTTTGATGCGTTTTTGTCTTCCACTCCACCTCAAATCATTTCTGCTCTATGGTATCACTTATACCATGAAATCTTCTAAATAAACATCTTCAAAACCTTGGAAAATATCTGTGTTTGTTCATTGGACATAGTCGATGTTATACATATAATGGAGATATATGTATATACTCAATAGAAAAACACTAAGCATATTAGTGGAAAGAAAAAAACTAACATCTCTAGACATGGCAATACTTTATTTCACATGGCACAGAGAAAGAAAAAAGAAGGAAGCCTAATGCTTGATTAGAACCCATTATCAGCTCTGCCTTCCTTCACATAATCCTGAGTTAATTTCCAATAAATGGGTCAGTACACACATGGTTGTACTTAAATCACCTACACACTTTGCACTGCAGAACCAGCAGTAATTAGCAAACTCTGACACGTGCACATACTTAGACAAACAGCCATACTGAGTGCATATACATTCCTTAGGTGCTCAGCCCCAAGCCTGAAGAGCATATGCACACAGATGTGTGCACAAACGCAAAAATGCACTCACTGGGAACTGCTCTGTAATCCTGGCATCTCTGATTTCTTCTCTGAAACGTGGTGATAACCTCACAAAGGTATTAGGAGGAGTACTTTCCTGATGTTGGTAGAGGGGTTTAACGATATAGGAATCATTACCAATACCTGGCCTATCTTAGCCTGGGGAAGAAAGGCAGGAATTAATCTGTATAAATTCACAAGCATGTGGAAAAAAAAGAAAGGCAACACGGGTTTTGAATCCTGGCCACAGTCTTCACAAAGGAGATTTTTTCTTCATTATATTATCAAAGCTACAATCCTGCGCACACCTGAAGCAACTGAAGCCTTACATTTTATTTCTATAACAAGTTTGAACAACCTCAGGAACGTTCACCTGAAACTGTGTCTTCAATGAGATAGAAATCTAGTCCTTAGACAATACAGGCACTTACATAAACATCTAATTATTTTCAGGTAGGTCTGTGCTAGAGGTGCCTAGGTTTAGCAATAGCCCCAAATCCCAAAGGCAACTGTAAATTCTGGCAGAGACTTGAGAGTCTGTACACAGTCTGCTGCTATAGGGGCCTCTCCCTTGTTAGTTTGGGCAACCTGCCACATGCAGGATGACAAAGCAGAAAGTGCTCTATGCATCGTGTGCTTGTTCACCATAGAATTCCCTCCATGAACGACAATTACAATATCCCATAGTTACTGGGAATCGATACCTTCCAGAAAACAATACCTTTTTCCTGGGCGAGATTGCTATGGAGCAACTGGACAACAGAGATGCTCTGGATAGTCCTCAGCGTTGTAGTGGTGAGGATGACTCTCTGCTCGTAAGCATCAGCATTACTTCAGCAAACGTGTAGCAGCTCAGTCACTGCTACCAGTACGGCTCTGACCCTGCACTACCACCTTTGTTTTTTCTTAGTCTCAATGTAGATGATGCCTGTGGAGAATCACCTTCTATACAACCTGCCAAGTGCTCCCTGACATGGAGTGAACCAATCTAACTACTATCAAAAGGGGTCTAGTCTACTCTCTTCCACCACAGTGGGGGTTTTTCTTCTTTTTGCTGTCTGCTTACTTGGCAGCTCTGGCAGCCAACAGACCCTTACATGAGCTAAATCAACTCACTAACTGTCCTGGTTCTGGTCAGCAGCCAGCTTGGGGAAGTCAGCTCTGTCCTGGCCAGAACCAGTACACTAACTTAGGACAAAACTAACTCATTAGAAGAGAAGTTGTGGACAGCTTCCCACCAGCCTAACAAGCTCAGCCAGCTCAGGGAAGGATCCCGCGAGCAACACAGCCAGTGCCAGACAGACAGCATACCCATACATACAAGCAGGGAGGAAGAGGAGGCAGCAGCATTTCTCTCACTGGTAGCAGCAATACTGACAGTTCTGCTCAGCAGTATGGTAAATTAGCAAAAAAAAAAAAAATCCACCTTTTTAGCATTTGCATAAATCTGTTTCTGAAGCAGATGATACTAAGCCTCACTACCACTTCTTTAGAGGAAAAAAAAAAACCCACAGTGAAACAACTATCATATTTTTAATCCATATCCTTCCTTATTGGGCGTGAGCTTCCTCACTAACCAAAGTCCTCCCTGGCAAGAAAGCATCTGAACTTTTGACTCTTGATTGTGTAACTTCCAATGAGAGTAAGACTTGTTTCAAAAGACCTTGACCAGGCAGGAACATGATTAGTCCACAGCCCAACAGAACAGCCTGTATCAGCTTCATGAGAACTGCTCCAGGATAATAATCGCCTTACTCTGCAAAAGCATCCACCCACAAGACACCTAAGTAGAACAAGGGGACCCACAGAAAGCACCTGCTCTTCAAACACTCTCCTTGAAGGCCTGTAAGTGGTGCTTCAAGGCAGAGGTCTTCACTAATTTACCTAGGATTTCTGTAACACACAAAAGGACATTATTATTATGAACAAATGTTGCATTTTTGGCAAACAATGTAATTACAAAGTAGCTGTTTCTGCTCTAGTAATTCAGAAGATGCCTCTAATTTTGTAATGCTTATGAACAAGCATATAACTTGCTTCACAGCCATATCTTCCAGCATGTGAGAAATACAGGTTATTTCATACAATGTTGAACATTTACCTTACACTCAGGTGAGCTTTTGAGGTGGAGAAACTTTCAGCTCTTCCTTCTATATTTGCTCATTTCTGCCCTTTCAAAACAGGTTACTACCTTCCCCGTCACATAAACTCAAACATTTGGAAGTTATGGTAACGGAGCCATCTTGATTACAAGAAGGGAAAAACCCAAGCCTTTGAAATACATGCCTTGAGCCTGGATCACATCACAGATCCACAATGACAGGCTGCCTTGCAATCAGCTGAGCTGGCAAAACTGTGATGAAATGGAAACCTGGAGCAGAATACAGGGAAGGATGAGAGGGTCTCCAACTGCCTTTGCCCCTACGGGAATCACACTTCCCTACAGGCCAGGATCATTGTAATTAATACAAATTAATACTTAGGAAACTGTACTTTGGTATAAGTTAGACTGTCAAGCTACCTCACATGCTTTTTTTACTGTGATACACACTGCAGCCTTACGGCTAATCAAGAGAAGCAACAGAGTTAGCCACTGTAGAAGATCTGTCAGGGCTTGCTTAGATAAGAGCTGCCTGTGCTGTGATCTTGGCAAAGAACCACTGGTACCTCAGACAGGATAATCCAGCACAGCCCTGTGGCTATTCTCTTTCTTTCCAAGTGCTGATTCAAGTGCTTGGCTGCCCTGCCAGAAGAAGTAAAAAGACAGCTTAGAGGTATATTTGCCACCTCATCTGAACTCAGCCAAAGACTGAGCCCAAAACAAGTCAGTAGTGTTAAGACAGGCCAACCCAACATCATTTACACACAAAGAATTCAATGCTCACTGATGAGTACTGTTAATTGAGAGCAAACCACTGATGACCTGCATGAAGGTTGCATCTGAAGGCTGGTATGTGTGAGCCTTCAATCCTGCTGTCTACACAAAGGACCAAGATACTTGTTACAAACAATTAGAGTCCCTCTAGCCTTCTCTCTGAAGCTATCACCTTGTCTTTACCTATGTGTAAAGCACCATGTGTGAACACTGCACAGAAATTATACAGCTGGAATAAAATGTTTATCTTCCCTTCTACATGTCAATTATTAATAAAACAAAACCCAGAAGGTGAAAAAACATACTTCAGAGCGTCTTTTGCACCTACATGTATATGCAGAAGCTTGCAACAATTGTATATGCTCCATATGGTTCACAATTTTAGACAGAAAGGAAAAGTTCCATGTTGAGTGGAACAAACAGAACCATTTCACTAATACCATCAAAATATGCATCTTTTCCAGGGCTAAAGGCTGTTTTTTCTCCTAAAGAATCTCACTGCATATTCAAGCACTGAGCAAGAAGAAGTTAAGAAACATGCACTCTGTCCATAAGACTGATTGCTTGCTTATCTGTTTGGTGCAGTTCAAGTGAAAAAGAACTTAAAGAGCATTTGGATTGCTCCTTCACCTGCAGAGTTCACAGACATTAACAGAGGAGACTGAACAGTGAAATGACTTTCACCTTTTTCTCCCGGGATCACAGGTCTGTTGTACTGCCTGCCCATGCATACCGTCCGTCCTCATGTCGCACAAAGAAAGCACCATATGCATATGCCCATTAAAAAGCCTTGAAGCTTCCTCCTGTTCTGCCAGTGACTTGCCTGACACATTGCTGAAATGTCCACGAGGGTATTAAGTGACTGAAATCACTGTGACTGGAAGCATGCCATCAGAAAGTAGATGCACAGGTTTTCTTGGCTTTATGTTTTCTATGGCTCCATGTCTTACCAAGAAGCCCTTAAAACCAATGGTAAGAGTTACTTCATCAAGTGTGCACATTTTTTATAGCGATCCCTGACTACTGGTATAAATGAGGAGCAGACCCAAACCAGCCCTAACTTCACTAAGAGATCGATTGATTGGCATTTTCACACATGGCAAGACACATAGATACAAATTTTCTTCCAGGAAATACTTCAACCTAAGTATTAAGGTTGAAGTATTAAGGTTTCTCCCCCTTCTGTAAGCCAGAGGGGGAGAAAAACCTAATCATTCTCAGCAGTTAACATCAGAAAAAGGCAGAAAATGTCAGGAAGTTTCACATTACTGTTTTCTTAAAGGACAATAAAAATCTACCAATAATTTTTAATTTAACCTCTACAAGCAGGCAGAAATTACAAAACAAGAAACACCGATGAAGGAATGCCAGATCAAACCTAAGAAACTTTAAAGAGAGATCTATATGATAGTCTGATTCAAAGGTCTCTATAGCCACATGGAAAAGCTCCCACCAAAACAAAGGCCTTAAGTGACAAAATTCACCTCTTTCAGTTCAAAAATTTTAATGAACATATGGGGACTGACTCATCAATATCCTTCAAGCTGCTTTTCACTCAAGATGGGTCAGCAGTGTGTTTTGAGGGCTGAAATCCACCACCTTCACATACAAGAATCATAGAATATCAGGAGTTGGAAGGCTATGAAAGATCATCTAGCCCAACCCCCGTGCCCGAGCGGGATCACCTAGATTATATCACACACGAACATGTCCAGATTGATCTTGAACATCCCCAGAGAAAGAGACTCCAGAACCTCCCTGGGCAGCCTGTTACAGTGCTCCATCACACAATGAAAAGGTTTTACTTTACATTCACATGGAACTTCCTATGGTCCAGCTTCGAACCACTGCACCTTGTCCTATCACTGGCAAACACTAAGAAGAGCCTGGCTCCATCCTCCTGACACTCACCCTTTACATATTTAAAAACATTAATGATGCCACCCCTCAGTCTCCTCTTCTCCAAGCTAAAGAGACCCAGCTCCCTCAGCCTGTCCTCATAAGGAAGATGTTCCACTCCATCATCTTGGTGGCCCTGCGCTGGACTCTCTCAAGGTGTTGTATGTCCTTCTGGAATGGAGGGGCCTGAACTGGACACAATATTACAGGTGCGGTCTTGCCACAGTAGAAGGGGAGAAGGACCTCTCTTGATCTACTAGCCACCCCCCTTCTAAAACACCCTAGGATGCCACTGGCCTTCTGCTCATGTAAGACAATCATCTCAATTTTAAAATACCTTTCTTAGCCTCTGTGGAACCAGGCACTCAAGATCATAACCTGTCACATTCTGATGGTCTGCAAAAGGGGTTCTGAAATTGGCCTCAGTTCCAAATTCCTAGCAAAAGAAGTAATTCCAGGCATTTCTCTTCCTCTTGCTTGTCTAAAGATCCATGCAGCTACCACAAAAGTCCAACCATAATATGCAAAGAATTTTACTTCATTGAATTCAACAGGGTTGTTGTATTCCTTGGCTTGTTATGAGAAGTCCTACAAGACATGTTTCTGGCACAGTAATTAGAGAGCTTGAAACTGCACTCCAGCAAGACCCTGGCTTTCTCACAGACCTCCCTAGAAGTGCTCGCACCACCGAAGTCGGTAGCATTATTGGATCATTGACACTTGCCCTAGAAAGTCTTCAGCCTTTGCTGGTTTTTTTTTTTACATAATTGTTTACAGTAAACCGTACAGGAATTAGCCGAGTTCTCTAATTACTGCTAACAGGGATGTTTTCTGTGAGCATAACATCACGTGCTGACCTCAAATATTTCTAGAACATCTACATTACCAACTACTGTCTTAAATGGCACAAACTGTACACATTACAAAGGTAAACTTCATTATTATCTCTTCCACAGCAAAAAAGCAGGCAGTGCTGAAGTAATTCACTATTTCCATCTTACATTTATTTCACTGTGAACTAAATTAACTAGGTTATAAGGAACTTAACTGAGTAAGAGTGAATGGTGATGACTGTCATGGTAGTAAAACAGCTTGTTCATGTAGGTCATGAGAAACTCAATAGAAAGCTTCTCCACCTCTGGAACTGTAGTAAAACCTATAACATCTCATATAAAGATTTATATGGAAAACATCATCTTACAATATAATCTAAACATGGATTTTTGTCTGTTCCCCAGAAAAATCATTCTGCACAATAGTACTATAATAGTATAGTACCTGTACTACCCATAGCAGTATAATGCCTTGTCTAATCCAAGTCAAAACAAAGGAAGCTGATTTCTGGTATGACTACCTTAGGTGTATCATGCTTACAGTGCCATCCATACTGGGTCACCCTTCATTTGGGGTGACCTAAAAAAGTTGAGCTTGACGATTTTTTTCCTAGAAATTCCTGCGGCAAACACAAACCTGTGGCTCTCACAAACTGTGATTAATACTCTCATGCTACTTTTCGTTTTCTGGTCAGTAAATAAACAACTCTCTGACAAGAGGAGGAGGTATCACCAGCCACACTTGAACAAGCGCTGCACCTGAGGCACTGAGAGGTGAAACACACCTCAACAGGACTGGAACAGGATCTCCTGGTGCTGCTGCCATTCATTAGTCCCCACCAACATCAGCCATGCCTTTTATTGTCTCTACCACAACTGAAGCCATATATTCATTCCCACACATCTCTCTGTAATCAGGGTTGCATTTGAGTCACAGAGAACATAAAAAATGGGTGGAAAACAGTTCATACACAATCAGTTTGCTGGTTTGGGTTTTTTGTCAATCGAGCTGTACTAAATACGAACATGCTTGAAGGAAAACAAGCTTTTTTCAGGTGGTGTCTCAGAATGGGCATGAAGTTTAAGGCAGCTACAGCACTGTGGAAAGTACTTGAATACTTGGCTCAGAAGCCTGTGATTACATTTTTTACCCCAAGTAGGTCTTTTTTTAGGGGGGAGGGGAGTCGGGATGACACACACAAGTTCAGAACAATCAGTTTGTCTTTGAAAAACAACAGGATTTGGGTGGAATAATTTAATCCTGCTTGTAGAAGCCCAGGAAACAACAATAAAGGATTTATATGAGGTGAGAGAAGCCAGGTAACCCTATAGGGCATTGCCCCTCAAACCCTCTTTCCATCCAAGTGATATATGACAAACCAACCTGATGCATGCAGGTTCTGACAAAGGAATAGACCGAAATACTTGTGAAATACAGGTGCAAGACAGTAATATGTTACACTTCTGTGAGCTAGAATTACAGAGACGTAATTCTAGACGAGATTCTTTGTGTCGGGCTGTGCAAACAGTGGAGGAGTTAAGGAAGTTAAGCATTTCCTTCCCGGCCGTACTGGGGATGCCATGCCAGAACATGGGTGAGGTGACCATGCCAAACACTTTCTTCTCTGAGCATGCTGATCCAACAAGTACAACAGGCTTGTTGCTAGAAGATGAAATGAGATGATAATCTTAGTTCACCATGTAAAACCAGTTCATTAACAGATTCTTCAGAAAAGTTTAAGACTAGACTAGACTAAGCTACTATTATTTTCTGTGGAAACGGAAGTGTCTGCATACTTTTCTTCCTACCTCCCTTTGCATTTGTACCTTTTTTTATGCTAATAGAAGTACTGGGTCAGATGGCATTGTAACAACCAAAAATGATGAGGGGGCTGCACAGTTCCATAGCATTTGCTACAGATGAGTCTACCTGCATCATCTACAAAGCAAGGCACAGAGAGTTAAGGAAAGCAACAGGTGCTACCTTTTGTGAAAAAAAATAAAAGGCAAAACCAAGCTGAAGAGGAAGAAAAAGAGATCACATCAGATCTAGCTTGTCAAGACAGAGGCTGGCTCTGTGAGGAAGACTTGCAATGTGATACAACATTCACAAAAGGAAGTTACTGAAAAGTACGAATGAGGAAAAACCTGAACAAGCACTGAAAAAGAATTTCACGGGAAATACATGAGTCAAAAATGCTACAGACTGTAAGGCTGTTGCATTACAACAGGCAGATACCAAAAAACAGATATCAAAACCACAGAAGGCACCTAAAGCTTTCTCGGGAGGTAACAGTGGTGAAGTACACTCATGTGAAACTACTGGAAAAAGGAGAGTAAGTTACCAATTCAGCATACCAAGGAAGCCAAAGTGCACTGTTTTATTTGGTATTTGTTTTGTTCTCTGCAAGCACAATCAACAAGATAGCAAGACACCTTACCAAAGGATGTCCAAGATGGGCTTAATGGAGGAAGAACCTTCAAACAGAAACAAACACTTAAGTTTTATCACCAAGGAAGTCCTGAAAATAAAGAAGCCTTTAACAGTGGACTGGAAAAAGAGATGATGAATACCATAAATTATGAGGGCCAAGCACTGTTCCTGTTCAGAGCAGAAATCAAGGTGGTGGCATAAATGTAACAAGGGTAGAAGAAGAACATGGGCAACCATGACACACTTTGAGGAGTAGAGTCTGCTCCGCTCTTCTCCACAAAGAGTGCCGTGACACATCTGTTATTGTTACAACTGAGCAGTTCACATGGTCAAAACATCTGCAGGAAATACTGAAGAAATAAAACTATTTGGGGCCTCATTACTCACACTCACCACACATAAATGTCAACGTAACTTAATCACCATCAGGATTTGTACTCCAGCACAGAACTAGAACCAAAGTGGATCCCCTGTTATTCTCTCTCACAGTTATCCTGTATTCAGAGGCTCTCACATTAGCCCTAAAAATGAAGAGCAATGATTTTAACAATACACTGTAAGTTCACTTTGCTGAATCCAACCCAAATTTCCTTCCCTGCCTATTGTGACTTTCCAGGTCCATCAATGAGCATGTGCTCATTGATGGGCTCCCAAGTGCCCTGTCCTGAAAGCAACTGAGCAACTTCCACCCGCATGAAAATCAAACTGAACTGAAAATACCACTGCTGATAAAATTCATATGGCTTGAAGACCTGGGGGTTGGAGTGGAAAGCACCTGAGGTGATACCAAGGTAGAGTTCCACAGAAAACAAACAATGTTTTATAAAGCAAAAGCTGGAACCCAGGCTACCCTAATTCTGAGATGTGTAAGTTTCATCCTTTATTATGTAGCTTTGATTTTTCTCATTAATCCTTTTCTGCAGTAAAATGCATGTTTATAATACAGGAAACTAAAGTAGTGCAGAGATAAATTAACAAAAAGTCAGGAAAAGCATTATCTTCTGAGTTATTTCCAATTTTAATATCTTCAAAATGACCCACAAAATGTCTCAAGTACTGCATATGTAAAATGCAATTGGTGAAGTAAACTGAATGTTATTTGAAGACTGTAGGATAACCTTTTGGAAAGCACAAGCTAAGGACAAGAGAATGTTATTAATAGCTATGTTATGCAAAACAGATACAAGCACTTTATCTTAACATTTTTACTTTTTCCTGCTCTACTCATCATTTGCATGTAGATTTAGAGGAAAAAAACCAACACATTACTGCCCAGCATGACTAACTACAGAAAGAAGTTAATTTTAAATTGTTCATGTTTAGAGTCAGTTATATACTAATTATCTTATTTGAATTATGTTAATTTTTAAGTAAATTATGTGTATTTATTCATATTTCTCTAATTATTTGGTTTTAACCTTCTCTTTAACCTCTTTTAAGAGCACACACAACTCTCCTCATCTCTTGTCCTTGATGGACATTAAAGAATTTTACATGTTCCTTCAGGAAATGGACATTGGGTTTGCAATAATAATCCACTGGTATGTGACTATCCCAGAGGCAAAGCCATCAGATGTTACAGTATAAACCTTGACGTCACAGCTCAGACTGACTTTCCTGGAGACTTACTTTAAGATGCTGCCAGAGCTGCAGAACGGGAAGCAGGGAGTAGCAATGTTTTCAACTGAAAAACCAAAGGCACAGCAGAGTGTATAAACTGAAGCCCAAACAGTATGTTCTTTAAAGTCATTTACTCTAAATGAGTCAGCTTCACGAGGCTGAAAATGCTCATTAAGGTGCAGGTTTCATTTCTGAGTTTGTGTCAGCAGACACTTGAACATCCAGAGGATCTGGGTTTGAGTATAACTTCATAGCAGTTTACTCAGCCCCAAATACCTGCTTGGCTTTCAGTATCTGATTTAAAGCTAAATCAGGTATTTCTAAACCACAATATGGTACTCCCAGCACTAGGTAAGGGAAATGTTGTTAGTTAACCATAACTGGTTCGTGGCACTGCACTGTCCTGAAAGTACAAAGACAACTGCACTCTTTCCACAACAGTTTGAGGGTTTTCTCTTTTTTTCTAGCCCTTACTGTTAGGCTCAAGGAAAAGCCAGGCCTTTACCTCAGAGAGGAAGATTTTTCATTGGTATGACTGAAAAATACTAACTATAGCAGGAAGTCTATTTCATGAGTGTTAACAGTTATAAACAACATCTTTGTATTTGCCAGTTCCTGCTGTGCTCCTGCTTTATGCACATTCTTGCTGCATAGACATGTTTATTCTCTCTTTACAAATATTTGTGATCTAAAAGCTACCAAAGAATTTTAGACTCAGTGTTCTCCAATTACTGCGTACCTAGAAACACCTTTTAAAATGGATCCCATTCCCAAGGATTTAGTAGAGCTAAAACCACTCCTCCAGTAGTAGGTGCTCAATGAAATACTACATCCTAAGAGTGCTTTGTCATTCATGCAGAGCTGCTGTACATTGCCGGATGCAAGCATAGGCTAATTTTTAGGCATTCATTACTTCAAGCTTCTTATTTCGGGTTTTTTTTTTTTTCATCAGGTTTTATAGACCCAGTGAGAGCACAGTTAATACTCTATCCAGAGCATCGAGACTGATATTCTGACTCCACGGAGCCACAAAGCAGACAGGCGAAAAAAGAATTTCCCCGTTGCTATTGTGGCAACATGCCTCAGTCCTGGTATAAATGACCCGCCACAGGTCAGAGGGCCGTACAGGTCCCCTCTAACTCAAACTCTCTCTCTCCCCTCAGCCCCCACAAGCCGTGGTCTCCCTCTGGCAGCACCCTGTGCCCTGGGAACCTGCTGCTGCCTGCCCATCCCCGGGGCCAGGGGCCCATCCCCGGGGCCAGGCCGCGCAGCATCCTCCCTCCCTCCTGTAAGCGACACGATGCACACAGCCATGTCCAGCCTCGCCGCCACCCGCAGTGGCGTCAAGTGAAGGAAGTCGGGAGAAGAAACAAGCGTCAGAGGTCGTGTTTGGTAACACGTAATGAACACAACCGGCGGGATCTACACCAGCTGGAGTCACATTCAAGTTGTTTTGCAGCGCGGTACTCCCGTAGCCCTGACAACCACCCGACTTGTAGGCGCCCAGCCGGCTGCAGGGAGACCAAGTGGTTCTCCTTGACCACCTTCCCC
>VXBZ01000024.1:224516-235191 GCA_013399135.1 Heliornis fulica
AGCGCGCTGCCCATGGCTCGGCTCCGCGCGTAGCACCGCTGCCGCGCAGCCACCCCGTCCTCGGAGGCGCCCCCTCGCGGCCGCGACCGCCGCTTCCTCCGCCCGGCTCCGGAGACCGACGCGGACGCAAATCCAGCCCCGGGGCTGGCGCGACCCCTTGCGGCTCCAGACGCCGCTCTGGGTCCGGGCGGGGATGCGGAAGCGGCCGTCGGCGGCAGGGCGGGAGGCCCGGGGCGGTGCCGAGCCGTAACCGCAGGCGGGGAGCGGGAGTGTGGTGCCTGCGGGTTCTCCTGCCGTTTTTCTTGTTTCCGCCGTGGGACGGGCAGCCGGCGGGGCGATGACGGCTCCCGGCACAGAAGTGCTGCCTGAAGGGAACGCTTTCGGCAGCGGGGACGAGGCGAGGGGCTGACTCTCCCGGCGGAGCCGCACGACGGCCGGGCCAAGGTCCCTGCCGGCTCCCCGCGCCTGCCGCGGCCTGGGGGATGCTGGCGTTAGGAGAGCAGCCAGAGGAGTTCACAAACGTCTGTTCTCCGGATCGTTCTAAGAGATCGCTCTCTATAAAGGACCCGCTTTAACTGACAGATTAACTGTGTGAGGCAGAATGTCTGCTGAGGCTTATCGCACTGCTCCTTCTGAGCTCTGGACTTACTTGGCGCCATTATCTCGCGGTGCTGCCCACGTCGTGGCCCCGTTGTGGTGGCTTCCACGTGAATACGTGGCTAGAGGAGTGCCTGCCAAGAAGGATTTCTGACATGAGGTGAGACGATAGGGTAAGATGAAAGTCGTGACCCTATAAACCACCAACAAACCTGCACACAATTGCCTGCTCGTACTGTCACCTCCAGTTGGAGCTTTCTTCACGTGGGAGCATATGGCTCGATAAACCAAACGTGGTGATTTATCTGATCAGTATTCTCGCTTACAGCAAATGCTGATGCTTGTCTGAAGGGCTTTAAAAAGGCACTGAACCAACCATTCATGTCTTTGGTGGATGGATGTTCTTTCCAGTGGCACAGATCGACTGCTGGGCTGTACACTGAGCCAGCATGAAGGCTCCTGTGACGCTAAAGCCCTGCATCAAAATGCACGCTGCAGACTCAGAAGCTCCTAGTTCAATTCCTAGCGTAAGTTACTCATGCTAAGTGCTCCCCAGTGTAAAATGTGGATATTGTGCCTGTTTATGCTACAACCCCTTCAGTCTCGTGATTACCTTACTAACACTTTTAGTACAGGACCCCAGCACATCAGCTCTCAAGACTCTGATGCAAAAGTAATAATGAGCAACAGTGAAGGACCAAAAGAAAGGGAAGAAATAGAACAGGAGTCTTGAGACTTTGTCTCAAGAGAAGTTTGAGTCTTGAGGCTTAAGAGGCATTGCCTCCCCATACTCAGGTTTTCTGCACAACAGATGTCAGCAGCTCCTATTTCTAGTGCTGCACTACTCTTCCATTCTGCAGTGATATCTCCAGTATCAGCTGGAGTTTCTAATACAAAAACCCCAACTAAACATAAGACTGTAAAAAGGGTAAAAAGTCTCTGAACTCACTGTGGGAAGGATCACCAAGATTTCAGAAATTATGTCTTCAATATATATATATTAGCAAAAATATTACAATAATGAGGATAATAATTGTTGCAGGCATTCAGGGATTATTATAGCTTCAGAAATGAAGTTATTAAAATAATTTGCTGAACAAGCTTGGGGAAGGAACTAATCCACCAAACTTCATCTCAATATTTTCATGAAATGTGGAGTACCAGCTGGCAACTCAGTCATTTTGAGAAAAAATGAGGTTAAAAAAAATCACCTAGGAGTGCTGTTACTGTCCTTGAAATTGTTCATAATGTTTCATTTTTATTATTGTTCTGCAATTATGTTCTAGGCACATTTCTTTATATTAACAAAAAGAAAAAGTCTTGAATTGCTGTGGTGCAGATCTATTGAAGCAAAGGAAAAAATGAAGTTCTACATTTGAGATGTTTCCTAAGTTTAAAAACCAGCACATCAAAAAAACAGATTTATCAAAAAACTGCTTAAAAGCTCAAGGGTTCTGTCACTGCAAAATGGAATCTGATGCTGCACCTGAAGCCTGGCATTCCTTTTCATTTTCTTTATCCCACTCCAAATCTGTTGCTTCTCCCTACAGTTTCACTGGCCCACACCACTGCTGACATTTGTTATTACAACTCCTCACGAGTACTACCTTCAGGCTATTCAAAGTACAGCAGGAGATATTATGTTCCTTAACTCCTAATTTAATCAGATCACTCCTGATCTTGGCCACTTAAAATATAACTCCTTTCCTGTTTTTCCACATGCCCCATGCTTTCTCCTGACTCTCAGGTTGTGATCAACTCCAGGGTCCTACAAAAAACTCTCCAGAGAAGGAGACTCCACAGCCTCTCCGGGCAGCCTGTTCCAGTGATCTGTCACCCTCACAGGGAAGAGGTTTTTCTTCAAGTTCACATGAAACTTCCTGTGTTCCAGTTTGTGCCAGATTCCCCTTGTCCTGTAACTGGACATCACTGGAAAGAATCTGGCCCCATTGTCTTGACACCAGCCCTTTAAGTATTTATAAGAATTGATGAGATCCTCTCACAGTCTTCTCCAGGCTAAACAGTCCCAGCTCTCAACCTTTCCTCATACAAGTGATGCTCTAGTTCCCTCATCATCTTCACAGTCCTCCGCTGGACTCCCTCCGGTAGCTCTCTGTCTCTCAACCTGCTGGCCACACTCTTCTTAATGCACCCCAGGACACCATCAGCCTTCTGGGCCACAGGGGCACACTGCTGGCTCGTGGAGAGCTTGTAATTCTCCAGGATTCCCAGGCACTCTGCAGTGCTGCTTCCCAGCAGTTCAAGCCCTAACCTGTACTGGTGCCTGGGTTTATTCAGCCTAAGGTGCAGGACCCCACACTTGCCTTTGTCAAATTTCATTAGGTTCCTCTCCACCCAACTCTCTCCTGTCCAAGTCTTTGGACAGGCTAAATGTGCTTCAGGTTCATCTGTTAATTCCATTAAATTAAAAAAAAAAAACAAAAACAAAAAACAAAACAGACTAATGCAGATCTTCAGAACTGCTCTCTTAAGAAGCCAGAGACAGCAAAGACTGTCTCATTAGAAATAGCTACAGGGCAAGGGCAAGTCTTCAAAATTCATCACACCATGTCCTGTTTTCAATATTTGACCATTGTAAGGCACAGGCTGCATAAACTACCAGTGTTGGGATTAAGAGATCAGCTGTGATAAATTCAGTAAATGTATAAAAAGCTCTATAAAATACTTGAACAACTAATAAAAATAGTAATTACATTAAGATATTAACTGATAAAGTTCTTTATAAAGATTAAATGTAAGTTGTTTTACTTTGTCTTGAAACCTCATAAAGATATTTTATAACAAACCCATCCAGTGCATGATTGCTGCTGCTGAATCCCATAACAGAGCTGTGATAATCTAAATGCTTTGTCAGTGGACCAGTCTCTCAGTTGTTTCTGAGAAAAATGATTCCCAGTTCCCTGGGGATATAATAAGGGTGATCATTAAAATAATACTAGAATGTCTGTTGCCACAAAGATTTCTGTGTATCCCTTCCATATACAAACTGAGGGGAAGGCTGTCACAGTAAAGGAAGAGTGCCAGCTTCTTATGCAGTACAGAATTCTTGGTGCCGAATGAAAAATCACCTAAATATTAGCATTATTAAAGATGACACAGTCCCTGCATGTTCAGACTATTCTTTTCACTGAAATACCACGAGTCATTTTTGCAAGTTTAGATTCATCTTACCTTACATCAGCCACTTAAAAGTTTGGCCTCTCTAAACAGCCAACAGAGAAAGACAGGCATGTCCAGATGGTAACTCATCCTTCCAAAGACAGGCACTTCTGAAGAGTGAGCCTATCCCTAGCCCTTAGTTTGGACAAATTCAAGTGAGAAGAATTCCAGCTTTCATGTTTAAGTTGACAGAAGAAATCTCTGTCTCTGCCTACACTGCAAATGTGACAGTGTCAATCAGTATCTAAGTGACAGTTAAGGGACACTGTTAAGATTTACCCAGTGCAACAGATTCTGAAAGAATTTTGGTTTGGTGATGCCACAGACACCGTGGTAATGCATGCAGAACTTGAATCAGTGCAGTTTGGAATCCCATATCATCACTTCTACAGGAAGGAAACTACAAATACTGAGAAGTGCCACAGCCTCTGTAAACCTCCAGTGCTTCCAGGAAAGTCCTGAATTCCTCTAGTCATGCCGAGCAAAACTAAGTGATGAAATCTATTACCACTGTGTAATTCAACCATATGGACTAGATGTGAGAACAGAGACTTCATGAAAAGAAATGGTCATAACACAGAGCAAAGCTCAGTTCTGTAGTCCTCCAGAGCCTGTAGTCCAGAACTCCAGTATATCAGCACTGAGACTCCCAGGGCTTTCATAAAATAACTCTGCAATCACAACCAAAGTGGGCAATAGTTCACATTTCCTCACTTCCCATCTTCGTCTGACCTGCCTTCTGTGCTCCCTCTGCAGTACCCAAAACAGAACTGTAATGTAACCCTGGTTCCCCACCCATGGGAGATGTAGGGTTTCACTGCACATCCATTAAGCAGCTGCTGGTCCTCTTACCCAGTAGAATTAAATAGGACATCTTTCACTGCACTAGACTACCAAGAAATTTCAATCCCTTGTGTAGCTGATGATAGAAGAAAATCCAAAATATAACCAGAGATTGCAGCTGAATGCAGATGATAACAAACCCACGTGAATGATACCTGAAAATATGTCATAAATTTAGCTACAAAAAAGTAGGTTACCATTTTACTAGAGCTACTTCTGATTTTCATTTTATACTTTGTATTACTTGTCATAAGGTTTAAAAAAGCTAAAAGATTTAATCCTTTTCTATTTAAAATGAGAATTTTAAAGGAACTTTCCTTTTTTGATGCCCAACCTTGAGCTGAAAGGTTGAGATAATGACAAATCTGAACAAAGCATATTAAATTAATTGCAAGTGTACATCATATTATTTTAATAGTTGCAGGACACAACATGGTGTTATTCATCCACATGGTTGTATTGTGCAAGTTCTTAATGGTATTACATATTTACTACAGTGCATTTGTCTTTTCTGGGAACTGGATGAGAATGTTCTTTTTGCTGCACAGTGTTCTACTTGCTTATGATGATTATTGGCAATGGGAGTATTTTGGTTAGCATGTTCAGCAAGGCTGTCTCTTCCATACCTTGGGTGCTGTCTCTGGGGAAGTATTAGGGATTACATTCCCTGCTTTTTCTTCTGCAGAGAAGTAATCTGTGTGGGACACAGAGGGGAATAGTTCCTTCACCGTGCCTTTCTCTTCGGTCTAGTTACATATTTTACAACAGTTCTCAAGAAATTTGAATATTCTTGGGACACTCAGCCCAACATGTTTCTATTGCTAGGTCTTCTGAATATTGTTCAGGCTTTGCTTAAGATTAAACTACTACTTAAGAATACTACCCGGAGATAAGCTTGTGCTATAAGCACCACAGCCACTCAACCTCTGGTGGCAGGCACTGCAGCCCCTGCAGTCTCAGTGACTGCCACCAAGGCCACTCCAAACCCCATGACAGACACTGCAGTTACTCACCCCACTACATGCACTCGAAACTTTAGTTACTCAAAACTCCAGCGACAAGCACTGTGGCTACTCAAACCCTGGTGATAAGTGCTGCAGCTGAACCAGAGAACCCACCCATACTGGTACCAATTGCTCCTATTTGTAAGAAGAAATGGACATGAAAGTCAACTTGTTTAGTGAAGTACAATGACAAAACAGGGTTGTCTGAACAGAAGGAAGAGGCAGAGCAAGAGGTAATCATCCAATCCCTCTCCCTGCATGAGATATGTGAAAGGATTTCAGCCATCATCCAGGTGAGAACATTATCACCTGGCTGCTCAGAAGCTGGGATAACAGGGCCAGTACCCTGGGATTAGAGGGCAAGGAAGCCAAACCCCTGGGAATCCTGTCTAAGGAAGGGGGCACTGACAAGACAATTGGGAAAAAGACATCAGCCCTCTGCCTCTGGAGGCAATTTCTTTCAAGTGTGAGGGAAAGGTATTCCTTCAAAGAAGATGTTGCATATTGTTCAAGCAAGTGGACCACCATGGAGGGAAGTATCTAGTACTTGAGGGAATTAGCTGTGTGGGAGATGGTTTGCTGTGACCTGTGTGATGTGCAGTTATCCACAGATCCTGAAAGTCCAGGGTTCTCAACCCACACAGAGGGAGTTTGTATGGAAAGGCCAAACCCAACGCAAATGGTTTTATCCAGGAGGCTACAACGGCATATTTGCAGAGCAAGGTTTCTGTCAGACTGCCTCTCAGAACTGTAGTGTTGCTTTGTTTTCAACAATGAAGAAGAGATATTGCTATAGTTTCACCTACAACTGTTGCTGTAATATTCATGGGCAATTCAGAGGCTTCTGCCAAGATATCTTCTAATCCTTCAAATGGTTCTGTCTGGACCATCGTCTTGCACGTGTACTTTGAAGCTCTTTGTTGCTCTTGTGGAATGTTTATACTTGATATTTTAGACATGTTTTAGCATATAAATCACCTGATTGAAAGTCAGTTCTGCTCCAGGTACATTTCAGAGAGATTGCTGCCAGCCACATTTAACTCCACCTGGCTGAGATTAACTAGCAGATCCAAACTTCAAGCAGTATCTTTGGATCTACTTGCTCAACTACATGTTCCACTGGTGAGAACAATAAGTTGATTTTTCTTTTATATAAAGAAACAAGACTTAGGCATTTATGTACTGCCTATCTGTCTTAGCTCCCCTGATAATTTTTAAATGTCAGCCAATTTTAATAAAATTTGCTTAGTGGAATATGTCTCAATATACTACATTTCTGTACATCTTGTGAAAGAAAGGCACTCGAAGAGTGACTCAAAAATGAGTCCAGCTTTTACTAGAGATAAAACACAGGAGCTCAATCTCAAGAATTCTTTAGGAAATGGCTTCTTTTGTCATTTACTACTCATAGTACTTTTACCTCCCCTGTTCTGGTATGTAAACCATTCACAGTGCAGCTCAAAGTAGGACCGTAATATTGCTACAGATTCAGCAGATGAGGGAATTGAGGCACAATTCGATTACAATTCAGACTTTCAAAGGCATTTATACACATCTCAGTTGAAATGTGATATCCTGGATTTACAGTCATTTGCCCAGGGTCATACAAGAAGCGTGCAGTAGATCTGTGAATTGAATCCAAGCTTGCACCTTGCTCTTTGGACTACACATCCCAAAAGAGCTGTAGTCATTTCAGAATTGCACTCTGCCCAGCCCCCTCTTTGGCTAGATACCAGTCTGCTGTGAATAAACACATCCTTTGGTCCTCATGGTGTGGATAGCAAAGCTGACTACTCTAGCTCTGCCGCTCGGGCATTACTGCCACAGTACAGACCCCATACATGGCTCCCTTTCAGAGCTGTGGGACTACACAGCACTGAGGCCACCTAAGGACCTAGTTTTTCCAACTGTAGCAAAAATGTTACTGTTAAAGGGGCAATACTACCTAAAGCAAGGTACACTTGGGTAGCCAAAGACTTTCTCAACACAAGTGAGAGCTACAGATCCTTGGAAGGATGAAAAATGTCCTGAACTTCAATTTCAGCTGATCTCATCCTACTGTGACTTGGTTAAGTACCCGGACATTATTTCTTCTGGACTTCTGCATGCAATCTTTTCACATAGCATTGCCTGACTCTGTAGCATCTTCCAATTATCCTTTAATTAGGGTAGGATTAGGATTGTCCAACAAAAGTAAGAATAATCTTAAAAAAAAGGAGAGAGGTAATAAACATTAGAAAAGTCACTGTTAAGAATATAAAATCCTTGAAGCACCATGGAGTTTGTAGTTTGACAAAAGACTTATCTGCAGCCTGTTACACTCAGAATTTCCCAGTCCTGAGAACTCTGGAAAATGTTAGATGAACCCCCTGCTACCATCCAATGCTATTTCCACAAAAAAATATTTCTTATTTCAAACACATACTTTTCCAAATGACAGAGTCCAGACCACAAGTAAGGCACATTCTGGAGCAGGCTAATATATCTGTTCTAGTTTAAAGAAGCCCACTTGTTCACCTTTCACAGCTTTCTTAGATAACACCTACTAAGTAGAACAGAAGGTATCTGAAGATTTTGATTCCCTTACTGAAAATTTCAGACACAAAATGACAACTTCACCAAATAGATCACAACCTCATGAAACTGTCTTACATCTTACAGCCATTAACTCGACCTGCACTTGAACATTCTTTCCCTCTCTTTGTATAGACAGAATTTGGGCTGATCTAGAAGGAGGGGCAGATTGGGTACAGAATACGAATAACACATTGCAGACTGGAAAAATTATATGCAAACATCTAAATGACATGAGACTGTAACCAATAAGCAACTAGATAACAAAGCAACAAGCATTATACTAGATCATTTATCAAGGTTCACACAAGACACTGCTGATATTGTACAAAGGGGAGATGCAGCTCATGTTGAAATACACCTTTTCAGGGTATACAGTATGAATAGAATACATGGTGCTGGACATGTATGGAGCTTGAGAATTTATTTAGTATATGGTTAAAATAATAAACCAATTAAAGTCTGCATGATAAATGTGTGACAGAAATTGATACTAATGGCACAAGATAAATACTAATGGAACACAAGATAAAATGTATATAAAGGGGAGTTGGCTGATAAGTTTAACCATCAAGTGCTGTTCTGTCACCATTAACGATGGTCACTTGTTCCCAATATCCTAAAGAAAATAGCTGAGTAAAACAATTGGAGAAGTTTATCAATTAATACAATACTGATAAATGCCAGCAAAAATGCTACAAGAAAATCAGTATTTTCAAGTCTTAAAAATATGCAGTAGAAAGATTTGAGGGCTATGCTTTCAAGGAAAGATTCAAAATATTGACTAGCTGCTCAAAGAATGGCATTGTCTGCTCTGTGCCCCAAAGAACCTGCATGCTGGTCAGTCTTTGTCTTCCTGCTTTCACTAGTTGTGAAATTCTGAGCTGAAATGAGGGAATCCATCCAAAGATCTTAAAACTGCACAGCAAGATGAATAGTGTGTTGTCATGGCATTATACTTAGTGAACACCAGCTACAAAATAGATAAAAGGGAAAATGCATTTTCTAAGGTCCCAAAGTTAGTGAACGATCTTGCATCACTTTACATCTTCCTGGCATTTAAAAGAAAAACCCACTAATTACTGCTCCAAGTACCCAGGAGGCAGCATCAAGCTGTATATAGCATTTGTGGTAAAAACATGAGGCCATGTAAAATTTGCCTTATTTGATGTTTCAGTTTAAACTGAAAACAATCTAAATACAGTGACATTTTGAGTGAATCTGAATATTTACATATGATACATCAAAACATATGAAACTAATGTTGTTACGTGGAATCAACTGTAAATGTGTATAGTTTATTGAGTTTGGCTTTGTTTAAATCCAAATGCCAGAAGAAAGCTAGGAGAGGAATGTCCTGTATTTATCAGGTATTAGCTAGAAGAAGAATGCCAAAAGAGGCCATTGTGAAACATGAGCTTCATTCCAGTGTAGGTAAAATGCTTAATACCCCCAAGTAATGAAGAATGACTATAGGTTATTAAGAACTGCACAAAACAAAATCGTCCTTGTTACCTCCACTGGGGAGGTTGCACATACAAATATTGATGGCAGATGTGCAGAAGCTCTTTGGCTGCCTTCACCTAGAAGAAAAAACCCTCTGTCCAATTCTAGTGAATAGCAGGATTGGTGGGTTATGAAGTGTTTCATACAAACTCTTCATAAGAGATGTTTATAAATTTCAGTGCAGAAGCCAGTTCAACTATTGCCTTCACCCAGCAGCTCATATTTCTTCAGAACAAAGTCTGAAAGTGAAAGGAAAACGTGCTCTTTGGGCCCTGTATCACCAGTAGGTAATAATCCCTTCAGGTTTGTGGTGAGATTTTATTTCTGTAGAGGAAAGGGACAACACAGAACTGCAGATCCTCTTATGTGTGGTGGTGTTCCACAAAGTGGTTGGGATCTAGCCACCATGGGCCATCCTGCACCTTCATCGACCTTCGCTATCACCCTCTTCTTTCTCACACACTCTACTGAGGCCTCGGAAGTCACTTTTTCCCTTACAAGATGTACCCAGAGACAGGCGTAGGGCAGCCCTGAACAGGGCCAAGGAACCTCAGAAGAACGGTGCCCGCTCTACTGATTGCAGACCCCTGCCACTGCAGTGGTGGGGGGAGGAGGGGAGAAGGCGGGACGAGGCCATCGGGACGCAGCCGGGGACACCAGCCTCTCCCGTCCCCCACCTCCCAGGGTTTCCCTTTACCCCGTCCCGGGTGATTACCCCTTTAATCCTCTCTCGCCCCCCCCGTAAAGGAGCCCCGGGGAAGAGCTGCGCCTGGTCTGCGACCCGACAGCAGCCCTGCACCCCACGGAGAAATCCCTTCTGCCGGGGAGAGCAGATGAAGCCTGCAGGCGCGCCCCGACAGCCTGTTTCGCCTCAGCCCCGCCGCGGGACCCCTTCGCACATCGGCGCAGGGGAGGCGGTCCCAGCTGCCCCCTAGCCCGGACGCCTCCGTCCGCATAAAGGAGGCGGGCCG